>JABCKL010008376.1:0-118289 GCA_018851305.1 Calocybe cyanea
CAACTCCGTCGAGATGTGTTGATTATCGACGAAATTCACGAGAAAATCAAGCAATTCAAGTCGCCTGTTAAAGTTGTTATTACATTAGGCGAGTACAGGTGGCTCGCCAATCCCGTGAAATAGTGATCGTGATTCTAGCTGTCCATGCCTTCGAGATCAAAGTTGAGGTATTTTTTGTTACGTACATGATGATAAACTCAGCCTCTTAGAGCTTGTTATGGATGTACTGGGTGTACAGTGGCGGTAGGTTACCTGTACTTTGTAAAAGTGAGCACCCGTCGCGGCACGAGTGCAATGCATCCGCCCTTATCTACAACTTCTTCGGCCGGACCATGCCACTGGCTTGCCGAATTCTGACCTTCAGGCTTGCAACTTTGAGACGTAGCTTTGGGTTTATAAGGGTCACTTTCGACCCATCGATCTGCTTGAGATAGCATCACTGAAATTATGGATACCTCATCGTCCGCTCCCTCTTATCAGAGGATTCCCCTTGATGAGTTCTCAGAGGCGTTTCGTTTATTCACTGGTATGTCCCATATACATTCCTATCTGATCAGGAGCTCAACATGCGTAGAACTATCCAGCGAAGCATTGGGTGGTCAAATCGTTTCGGTTTCCGACGAATTTTTTGCAGAAGCGTTCCATTTGCTTTTGCGGGAGGTACTGTACCACGAGATCTTTTCCATATAGTTGTTCACCTGTAGATAGCCAGCACCAAGCTTGAAAGGCCAATTCGGGGCCAATGGCGCGCTGTACAGCGGATGGGAAAGTCGACGACACAACAAAACATATGACTGGTGATGACCGAATTTCCGTTCGTAAGATCAGTAAACTCATCATAATAATACACCCGTGCAGGTGTGTCATACGGCTTGGAACTACAGGGGTTATCGCTGGATTTGATGTCGATACATCTCATTTCGACGGTACTGTAACTCAAATGAGTTCGGTTTGCGCAGTTTTCCTAAGATTATATGGTTAGGCAACGAGGCCCCACAAGTATCTGTCGAGGTTCTGCATGGTTCGCCCTTGGAGAACCCCGGAGCTGATGATCAGCGGGTAAGTATCTTCTCGACTAAGGATGATGGAAACTAACGCCTGGATATTAGTGGACAGCCAGCCTCCCGAAGGTCGATATAGGACCTAACTCACGACACATTTTCAGGATTCAATCTGAGCTGCCCGTGAACTACGTGAAGCTAAATATGTATCCCGATGGCGGTATTGTATGCCTGAGCCGCTTATCACCAATACCTTGACGTACTAACCTTTTTTTCAAGGCCCGTTTTCGGGTTTACGGACATGTCTCTCCCGTTATTCCACCGAATCCATCAGAACCTTTTGACCTAGCTCATGTCTTTGCTGGCGGCCGAGTGGAGTTTACTTCGGATCAGCATTTCGGCGTCGGAGAAAATTTGATTCTTCCAGGGCGGGGAAAGAATATGGGAGGGGGTTGGGAAACAAAGCGAAGTCGCGCGAAGCTCCACAAAGATTGGGTTATCATTAAGTTGTGGGTGATCCCGATTCTGCTTCAAGTGGAAAAGGTCACTCAAGCCTTGGCTTAGAGGCGTAGCGGGGTATCTTGAGTACGTGGAGATCGACACGGCGCACTTTAAAGGAAATTTCCCAGAAAGCTGTGAAATCCATGCACTGTATAATGAAAGGGATATTGACTGGAAGGCGCATGAAAATCCCTCCGAATGGACCTTGGTCTTGCCCAGAACAATGTTGGGCCCCCATAGGCAACAATATTTTCAGTTAGAAAATGTGGAGAACAAGACGTATACTCACGTTAAACTCACGATATATCCCGATGGTGGACTTCAACGCATTCGAGTTATCGGACGTAGATCGAATAGTGCCTATACTTCGATTAACAGCCACACACAAGTTGTCGCCTACGAGCCTCAGCAGGTGGTTACATTGACGACTTTGTCCCCAAAAGCATATAGAACAGTTCCTGTCCTTCCCTTGACACCAGAGGCATTTGCACCTTTTGGAAAAGTTATCCAGGCTTATGAAGACTTAGCTGCCGCACCCAAAGCTGTCAAAATTACTTCGGCCAATGCGGGAACTGCCAGCAAGTTTCACAAGCTTTCATTTCTTGAATCCTCATACCCAGTGGATGCCGGAGCAACATCGGGGATATCTGTATATCGGTGCCAGCCTAGTACGGGATTTACGACTGAAGAACCCTTGGTACTGAGGATACTGGAACGACATCGGTTTACGAACCAAGCTTTCATTCCGATGGGACCTAGCTCAGCGAAAGGGATGGAAAGCCTTGGGCACAGGTTTCTTGTCGTAGTTGCACTGAACGGTGTTGATGATCGACCAGATATACAGACACTGAGGGCTTTTATCGCAACTACTGCACAAGGTGTCGTGTATAATACTTCGATTTGGCGTGAGTGATGCGCTGCATTTCTGGTCTCGCTGTACTAACCGAGTGACAGACCAGCCAATGACCGTACTGGACAAGGTATACCTTTCGAGCTATGCTTCGCTTGTCGATTGGCTAATGGAGATTAATAGGCCATTAACTTCGCTTGCGTAGAAACACAGGTTGGGAACGGGGGTACTGAGGATTGTGAGGTTGTAGAGTTGAGAGAGACAGAAATGGTGTACCTGAGATTCTGAGACAGATGCTACTATATCACAAAAAGAGATTCTGTCAAACCTGACGAGATCTCCCGACTACCCGACCTACTGAAGGCCTTATTTTAATGAATATAATGTCTTTGCTCGTCTGCAACTGCTCGATACCGCAGTTGAGAACACAAGTCGTGACAAATAAATATAATTGGTCATCCGCGGAGTTGTAAAAACAATTCTGTCAATCAACCAACACAACCCATTCTTGTCCTTTCCACTATGGAGCCGCCTAAAAAACGGCCATTATCTGACGATGAAGGTTCTCTCTCTCCAAAGAGGAGGGTACTTAGTGTTCCTAGTGGCAGTCCTCATATCAATGGCTTGCCTATTGAGCAGGAGGAACCCGCTGAGGGAGATAACCTTGAGGTAGCATATCTCCATTCTTGTCCTTCCATGCATATCTGAGACAACCTAGTTATTTCGCAAAGAAGCTATTTTTCGACGGATGAAGCATTATTCTCGGGAGTATGAGCGTAGTCAGTCTCGTGTTGTAGAACTAGAGAAGAGAAAGCACGCTTGTGAGGCGGGCTTAGCTACCGTGGCGGCTTGTTGGAAAGAGGTCAACACCATCTATATTATCTCTTCTCATATCCACTCATTCATATACTAGTTGGTCAAGATGATAAATCTTCTAGTGGATGCGGATGAAATTTCTGAAGTCACTGAAGGTTCGGACTCTTTTATTGCTTTCCTACCTAATGATCTCTAAATACTTTCTAGATATCAATGATTCTACCTTTGATTTCCAATACGAAGACTCGTGGGGATCCGAATTTGCTCAGACTTTGGAACAAAAAATGGACGCAACGCGTGCCCTAGTCGCGAAGCTCATCAAGGGCAATAAGCAGTCTCAAGCTTTTTTCGACGATAGGAGTGCATTATCTCAGTGTCAGAGAGCGAACACTCGAGTAACGTCGAACCGGTCTCATTTTCTGATGTCGTCTGACCTCTCCTGCAGTGCACAACTTTGCAATCGCAAGTCGACCTGATGCATGCTAGGCTGAAAGATTTGGACGAACAGAAAGAGGGATATCACAGAGCGCTCATTGTTGCTGAAAGTCGTCTGGACCGACTCCGAAGTAAAACAGTCATAGCTATGCAATCTCGTGCGGCAAAAAACAAAGAGGAGTCTGGAGAAGACTTGCCAGGGGAACTACAGCGAAAGCCGTCCTCTCCCGCAGTGAGTGGTTCGGTTAATTGGTGGGAGTCCAGCTCAGCCTGATTTCTCTTATGCCTCTAATCTACTCATAGGATGATAAGTCTCCCGTATTAGCGAATGGAAATCACAATTCCATAGAACTAGACCTCCTTAGAGAGCAAGTTTCGTCACGGGAGGCGAGAATATTTGACCTGGAACGAGAGGCTGCTCATGTCCTCGAGGAGAAAATGAAATTGGAAGCCGAGGTATGGGCTGTCTGAATTACCTGTTTGAATTCAACTACAATTATAGTACTAGATGAGATCCATATCTTATGAAAGAATCACGGAAAGTCCGTACTATAAGAACCTTTCTGATCATGCGGGGCTGCTGCAAGCAACTTTGGCAGAGTGCCGTTCACAGATTTCGCCTCTCACGCGGGAGCTCAACGATCTACGATCCTCGCGTATTGAATGGGAAGACGGAGTTATCGTACGCTGTTCACCTTGATCATGCGGCACCTATTCCATTGACTACGTGAGCAGAGTGCAGCATCCCAAGCCAATCAGGAACTCAAGTCCATGTTGATCAAACGTGACACGGAGAACTCGCGACTACGAGAACAACGTGAGCAACAAGCCGCCGAACTTAACGAAAGAAGAATGCAGGATAGCTACAAATCAACAGCATTGCGAGAGTTAGAGGTTTTAGCTGGCTCTCGTTCTGTATGTTTTGTTTCGACTTATGTATTGCCATACTCAAAGCCTTTGAAGGAACGCATCTCGGTATTGGAGTCTGAAGTTTTACGCTGTAAAGCTCAGCTAGCAGCTAATGCTGGCCACGAAGAGCTATTGGCTTTTTTCGTGGACGGGAACATCGAACAAGCTGCATTTCTAAAGAATGGGAGAGACCGACTTATGTAAGTTCTGAACGTTTGGAGACGTATTCGATCTCATATCGTGTAGAGCTGCAGAAGGACGAATTGCTGCACTAGAAGAGTCCCTGACTCGATATGAAGCTGACTACCCTGATAAAGTACAGGATATAAGGACTGAGATTGAAATCCGTCAGAGGCTGGCAGAAACGGAGGCAGCACTATCCAAGTTCAAGTCGCTTTACGGTGATCCTCCAGTACATTCAGTAGATGCGTCTATGTTAGTCGAGCAACTACGTCAGAAGGAAGAGCAGATACAGAGACTACGACTTCTTGACGTCCAGCGCATTCAGGTGGGAGTTGCTGTTGATAAAACTCGTCCCGTTTTATAACACTCTTGCAACAGTCAGAGACATCCCTTTATACAGAACTAGACAAGTTGTCCGCTGCTTGGGAGTCACTCGATCGGCAAGTCAAAGACAAGGTCTTTGACTTGAGTGCATTAGAAGTGCAACTAAAAAAAGCGTTGAGTGAGGCAAGTAGGACATTGCAGCATTGGAGCGTACACTAATATGAAGCTATTTTATAGAAAGCAAAATCCGATAACAAATATTTTGCGGCCATGCGCGACAAGGATGCTATTGCAGCAGAAAATCAGAAATTACAAAGAGATCACGAGAAGCAGATCAAAGCGATTGAGCGACTAGTAGATGCGGAAAAAAATTTGAGTGCTCAATTGGTATGTCAGGCCCGAGTGAACCGTGTGTCAATTTCACATGTTGGATCAGGGATTACTAGAAAAAGAACTTGTACCACTACGAAACAGTTTGGATACTTATCAGAAGAAGACGGAAACTTTGACAGAGGAGTCAACTCAGTTAATGAATCGACTCCTGGGCGAGAAAGAGAAGGTTTACGAAGTGAGTGGATGTAATATCTATTCTATAACCAACAATCTTTCATGCATGCGATTTTCAGCTCTCTCGGGCTTTTCAACATGGAACAAAAGCCAACGCTGAGAGGGGCAGGGAATTGCGCGGGCTCCAGGATGAGCTTGAACGTGCCAGGAAGCTTACGCAAAATCAGAAGCTTGTGGCTATGGATGTTATGGCTGAGCCCAACCAAGGCAACGATGAAGAGAAACAGCATCTTATGGTAGGTGGCCACCCACGAATGTTGGACGTGTTAATCAAGCTACTTCAATTCAGAGTCTTCTTAAGTGTTCCACTTGCAAGGCAGAGTTCCGGAATACGGTCATCACGAAGTGCATGCATAGTAAGCACTATCTTCTGCTATCATTTCTGGACTCCTACATTTTCGATGCAGCATTCTGTAGAACTTGTGTTGATGCAAGGATATCTACCCGTCAACGTAGATGTCCGGCTTGTGGTGGACCTTTTTCTCAATCTGATGTCCTGTACGGACTATACTTTCAATAATGCTACGTTTTCGCTTGACATAATGTTATTATTTCATGGCATCTATGACTTTTGTGTAATTGTTTTTTTTTGTACCCTAAATCCTTCGTGGAATAAAGTTCGTTAGTTGTTCGACCTGGAGATTTCCAACATATAATGTGGTTGAATGGCCATTTGTAATGGCGATAGCCGGTCACCTTTTGACCCAGGCATACTGGAGGACAAAGTTAGTGTTGGGACCTCAGAACAAATTATTACATACTCTCTTGCGAGCCTTGGCAAGGCCGGTCTTTTTCCTTTCAACCATACGGGGATCGCGTCTCAGCAGTTGAGCTAAGCGAGGTTTCAGTGGTAAATCAAAACTTGGTAAGATAACGCACCCTTCTTGAGGACCCTTTGGAGTTCTGGCTTATGTACCACGAGCCCCTTCGTTATCCCATGAGCTAGAGCGCCAGATTGTCCAGAGGTTCCGCCACCACGAATGATAGAGAATACGTTATATGCGCCTAGAACGCCTGCAATTTTGAGCGGTCGCGTTATCCGTTCGCGGTCAGCGGGAATCGGAAAATATTCCGCGAGCGGAATGTTGTTGACGAGGATGGATGTTGTTGTAACGCCTTTTCGTTTGGGGTCTTGTATATTGAAGTCCTCTTCAATAGAAGAATGCATTGCCTGGGGTTTTGCATGCACGGGGATCATCCACACGCGTGCTGAACTCGTCTTCCGTTTTCCAAGGGTATACGAACGACCAAAGCTATCCCGCTCTGTCCCCCGTTTTTTAGTTGCTAATGACGCGGCCTTCTTCCCACTCTCAAACTCTCCAATAATCTGACCGATAAGTCGGCCAAGATCGACGCATTGTGCGGTGATTGCGATATTAAGATAGCCATTGAGTTCGTTCAGGAGGGTAATCACTTGGCGGTACCGACCAGTCGTCAGCTTGCTTTGAAATGCGCTTGCTAGTTCATCTTTGTCTTTCCAGACTGGATGGATAGGTGGAAGGCGTTGACGAGCAAATTCCGGAAGGGGAAGTAGCTGAAGGGCCTTGAGAGCCACTCGGGTGTGGACGATGGCATTTTGCAGTTGTGTCACTTTGTCGTAGTAGGGAGAACGGCCCGTATAAAAAGTCGGTGAGGCTGGCATAGCTTTATTCTGCGATAGGCCATCCCAATGAGACTGGAGTTCTTCATCACCCACTCTTTCGCGTCCTCTCCGCCGACGCCTTCTACTGGCTCCGGCTGTCGATGAAACGACTTCCGGGTGTGAGTCTCCACGAGGGAATGGGCGTCTTGTAGTCGAGTAAGGGCGCAGTATAGCTGGCCGTAGCGTCTGCCGCAGGGCATTCATTTCTAATAAAGATAGCTGGCCAACCTGGTGAAACAGGCGGAATCAAGCGAATAAGAAATCCAGAGAAAGATGAGGAGTCACGTGCACGTGTTCCTTCGTGGCATCATAAATTCATTGTCCCGCCAACGGCCCAACGCGTGAGTTCCAACCTGGCGGCCAACTATGAGTTTGGTCGAACAGAATTTCTCAACTGCTTTATCAACATGGAAAGGTAAGTGGTGATACTTGGCGTTCAGGATCATTCTCTGAGGGCATCCAGAAATTAATCTCACCGAGTTGCAGAAGACGCTAGATGCACAGGGCATTGAGCTCGTCAGCAACCAGAAAGAGAGTGTCGTTGGTCGTAAAGCATTGTCAGATAAAACAAAAGGTATGAACGTAGATTGAAGGTGTGACGTAACGCCTAAGAGACGCCATAGATTTCAAGAAACTGCCCGACGACGAGAAGCCAAACGCATTTAAAGGATTGTTGAAGGGTGTGCTCCTAGAACTCTTGCTCACCATCAAATGTACTTATTAAAGACGATAAGCGTATCAAACGGAGATCGACAATTTAACGAAACGGTGCAAGACTTCCGAGAATGCGTTCCTGAATGCCTACAAAGTGCTGGCTGAAGCACCAGACCCATACCCTCTTCTTGAAGCTGCTATTGTAAGAATGCTTGCTTATACAGTTAATTCACGTTGAACTTGCTGCGTAGGACCAAACAGTCAAAATTGCTGATGCTCTGGACACGGAGGCTGAGCTATATCGCGTACGAGAAGAAAATGCAGAGCTTCAGAACCGCGTTGGCGGTCTTTCTGGAATTGAGAGTGCAAAGAAGAAGTCAGATCTCAGGGTTGAGCAACTAGAGCAGCGGGTATAATTTTCATTACGCCCGAGGCTGCCATGTCCTCAAATTATTTTTAGATGGAGGAAATGATTCAGGAGAAGGTGCTACAAAAGGAGAATGAGCTTAACGCAGCATACGACGAGAGACTCAGAAATTACGAGGAGCGGCAAGTTGATTTCCACGCGCTCACCGACGCTCTTTCTCAAAGCTTTTCCAGCGAGCAGGACTTGCAGAGACAGATATCCCTCACAAAAAATCAACTTCGTGATTTGCGCATGTCTAATGACTCCAATCAAGCTAGGTTGATGGATCAGAGTCAACGACAAGGTGAGCAATCTTATTATTCCCAATATACACCTTTTGACTAGCTGCTTTTGTAGATCAGGAGGTCGTGGCCAAGCTCGCTGAGGTAGACATGATTGCAGCAGATCTTGATCGAGCGAATAGTCGCATTGCAACTCTTGAAAGACGAAACGTATGTATATTCAGTTTTACCCTTTTTAATCCCCACTTATAATATTTTAGGAAATTTTACGCGCAGAGATTGAGACCATGCGTAGCGAAAGTGATGCGACATCACGGTAAGCATTGAGGATCTGCTGGCAACGTTTACTTTCACGGATTTTGTGTCAGCGTTAAATCTCTAGAGGCTCAGGTTTTGGAACTTGAAGGCGAATCCGAGCGTATGTCCCGGGCGCTAGAAACGCAGAAATCTCTGACCACTCAATACGAGATGGCTGCAACCAAGAGAGCTGACGAACTGTCAAAGGAAGTCCAGAAAAAGGCACGATCAATTACCTCAGCTTGGAACGCTTACAAACGAGTCCCTTCAAAAATAGGCTCTTGAGATAGAACAACTCAAGCAGAAACTTAAACAGTATAACAACTATGATGAGATCAAACGTGAGCTAGAGATCATGAAGGTAGATCGTCACTTATGCTTGACGATTTTCGCTCATCGTACATACCTCCCATAAGTATGTCGAGTTTGCAGGCCTCGAAGAAGACATGGATGATGACGCTGGCAACACGAATACCCTGCAACTTCCTAACCCCAACGCAGAGAAGGCCAATGCTCAACAGGGAAGCTCGCTTGAGGCTCTCCTCGCCACCAAAAATAAGCGACTATTAGAGGAACTGACCAAATTCCGCGTACGTACTTGTGAGGGTCACCTTATTCAATATTGACAGGCGCTTAGATCCTTCATGGAGAACTGGAGGAGTCTTTAAAGGCTACTCAAAGCCAACTCGAGACCGTGAGCTCGGAGCTTGAAAAGCAGAAAATTTTGAATGAAAGACTCGAAAATGATCTTTTGTCCGTGAATAAACCTCAGACGAATGGCACCATCTCTGACACCGGCTTCGATATCCTCGGGGGCCTGAAACCTTCCGTAAATTCTTATTTATCATGTCATTACAGCTGGTTAAAGTGCCACTACAGGGATCAAATCAACAAGGGCGAATACCTTTCACGTCCTCGGCTGATACATCTATCCTGCCAATTGTCACAAGCCAACGGGACAGGTTCAGGCAACGCAATGCCGAACTCGAAGATGTAGGCCATCCTGCTAGCACAGTTGTTTCTTATGCTCACTTTCACTAGGAACTTCGGAAACAGTTCCAGATCATTTCCGATCTGCGCACCGAGATCAAGTCACTTCAGGCGGACAACCTGAAGCTCTATGAAAAGGTGCGCTATATGCAAAGTTATCGAGAAGAATCGGGTTTGCGGCCTCCAACCTCCCAGCTTGATCCTCTGCCCGCACCACATGGGCAGGCCGATGATATCAATAAGTATCATGCACGTTATGAGGAAGCAATGAATCCCTTTGAAGCATTCCGTGGCCGGGTAAATTTTCCTTCAAAGTCTTATTAACAAAGCGCCGAAATGACTATTATATGTCGCAGGAAGCTACAAGGGCATATGACAACCTCAATCCTGTTGAGCGAGGCGTTCTGGTGTTGACGCGGTCAATCCTGGGGAACCGTCGAGCTCGAACGTTTTTTATTGTCTATGCGTTAGCACTTCATCTCCTGGTCCTGTATACCACTTATGAATGTGCCTCGACTTCGCAAAATCACCTTCAAAAACAACCACACTCGCGGCTCGAGTAGCATTGATCAAGTTATTAAGGCTAGTCATACAGTACAGTACAGTAGAGGGTCCTTGTATGCATGAGGTATTTATCGTATATAATGGATATGTAATGTGGGATGATGGCGCTTGAATGTACAAATAATTTAGATACAGCAAGCCCTCTCTAATCTAGTGAGGGAGTTAGGAACGAGATGGTGTCGTTTTTCGCTGGTAGAATGCGAGGGCTTGGTCAACGGCATTGAGTACTGGCTTCAGAGCCTGTTCACGAGATGAAGCATGATCCTAACAAATAGTGAAGACAACAAGGAGTAACGTACAATCTCCACCCTTGCAGAATCGACTCCATGCTGCTGGGCTAGTCTCACTAACGCGTCAACCTTTTCATGAGTCTTTCCTATATATCCAATCATTTTCGCGGCCTTCGCAGAACGCTGCGTAGGCGTCGCCGCTGCTACTGTTTGCAACTCCATAGGTGGCGGGAACATTGCTGACCAGTACTGCCGTAGGAACTCATTGGCAGCAGTTTGACACGTGGTCATCTGTCGATAAAGTCCGTCGGGTATGTCGTCTATGTCACGTTACGGAAATGTGATGTGGAATAGAGAAGGCAAATGGTTCCAAGACAATATCCGATAATTCAGTAACAGATGGGTATAGAAACAAAGTGCGACGAACTCTTTCTAGATCGTATATCGAGCCGCGCGGCGACATTTTGGGTCATAGCGAGAAGAGCAGCATCACCTGATCTGCGTTCTTGCTTAAGCTATGAAGAGATTGTATTATATACTTGGGGCCTATTCTCAGTGGAGTCTTAAACCTACCTGCATCAAGTTGCTAGTCCAACCGTCGATGTTGTTTTTTATTTCCTCAACGACAGCCAGTCCATCCAGCTCCTATCGTCCCAGACAGGTAGGTATTCGATTTGTGAGAGGGAGAAAACACGAACTTTCGCGAAAGCATCGGTCCCTGACATGGCTGACATCCTGCCTTCGAAATATCGCTGACGATCCTGCATTTCCAAGACAATGCCCGTCGAAGCCTCCGGATTGCGAAGATCGTCTAATTCGATCTGAGCGTATGCATCCTATTGAAAGTGCGCTTGAGTTAGCGGTGTCCAGTTGTCGAGATCTAGAAGATAAATGACGTGCTTACCTCCGAATCGTCAAGGCGTTGCCGCTTGGCAGCAGGACCTTCACCCCTGCGAGGCTTAAGTTGACCTATACATCCCCAAGTATCGGACTTACAGGGCTGAGTTCAGTAACCGCTCTGAGTGTTCGTTAAATTTACGGATTAGAGGTAATGCGCCTCTTTGCCGACCAGCCTGCATCGTAATATCCCTCTCGTTGCCCGTCTAGTTACAACAAGGATTAGTGTCCGTTGCTGATAACTAAGATAGAACAACCTCTTCGTGGTCTTCGGATGTTGCGGCAAGACTAATAAAGAGGTCTACTGCTTCGCCACGCTGACGCCTTGGCTCCAGTTCTTGAAAGCTAATGTCACTATATTGGGAACTTTCTGGGACAGTCACGCACCATCGTCCTCTCGCTCCAGATATTGATCAAGAATGGGATCATCTTTCACTACATGCTGCGCAGCGGTCGAGCGAATAGATGCGCGATGCGCGTTGAACAGTTTAGACTGGAAATAACGCTTCCAAAAGCTTTCTTCTGTCAACTTGACTAGATTTAGAGTGGGGAGAAGCAACGGTTAGACAACAACCCACCTTATTGGGTACATTCTCAGTGTACGCTCTAGCAACGACCGGATATTCATCAAAAATATCGTGTACTAGTTGTGGCGTGATCCTGATTTTTATTTCGCCACCATCTACAGTCTCCGGCCGAGGATCCACAAGCTGACCAGGTTTCCCTTTTTGCTGACTCTCGGATGCAGCTTCTGCTAACAAGAGATGCTGAAACAACGCGTGAGAAGGACTAAGACACCAAACGCGTAACAATTGCTTCACCTCACGGCCAGCCCAAAACTCTGCTTCCGTGATTTGACCACCCATAACTAAATCACGATGTAGCCGGCCGAGTTCTGGATTCCCAATGAGCACCTTTTTGCGCAGGCGGAAGTCGTTCGCAGGGTCATTGCCGGGTATAACGGGAGTCAAGTGGCGGTCGCTGGAGACGGAAGCTGCTCGCGAATGTATAGGTATTTGACGAGGTGTCGGAGCATTCGAAATCGGTGTAGATGGCGTGGCAGCAGTGACAGGAACCTTTACCGCATCTTGACTCTGGCTGCTTCGATTTCGAGTGATGATAGCAGTGAGTTCTTTCTTGAAACGTTCTCTCTCAACATATGCAACTTGCGGGGAGGCAGTGAAGGTGAAGTTATGACCATTTTCGTCACTCGAGAGTCCAATCTTGAGACGAACCTGAGCAGCGCCTTCCTTGCTGCAGAATAGAGCTGTGATAGCGTTAGCGAGAAGACACTCTATCAACCGTATACTGACACGCTGCTTCAGAGTAAGGTACACGAACAGACGGCGCTTTTTTCGCGTCCTGAGTCCATTGGAGGTGAGTATCTGTTAGCTCTAGCAAGCCGGGCAATTTCTTGTACGATGCCTTTGCCGTACAGACCAAGGTAGGCATGTGTTACATAAGCCACTCACGACTCCGAGATGTTTCTCCGCGTCCGTATTTAATCGCCCTAGAATACCGACTGTTCCCTCCTCGTTTTCCCAATGTCTCCTATTCAGCGACAATTAATGGTCTTTGACTTTGACTGGTATAGCTGCGGCCCTTCATTACCACCCACTCGCTCATTTCTGTAGGTCTCTTGCGGACCAGGACACCGATCGTTATACATTTGAAGTCCTTGCCCCCGATCTACGTCGTTTCATGAAAACTGCAAAACTTCATACTCAATGGACAGATCTCGTGTGAGATACATGATCATGCTATCGTCACTCCTTAGTTCTCACCCAATCGCCAGTGCTGAATCCTTACGGAAGATACATAATCGGGGCATCACAAGGAAGCAGATCGAGGACACACTCATTAACATGCCATTTGTGCATTCTCTTGTACATTAATCAAAACAGGTTTTCTAATATGTTTAGCACCCAGCCATGGTTCGCGGAGTCTCCAAATTGAAGGCTGAAGGCAAAACAACATTCTTGTGCCTTTCAAATGCGAATTCTGTTTTCATTGATACTATACTCAAGGCACGGCTCAACCCTGTAACTTGAGCTCATGGTTTTGATACCTGTCTAGTCTAAAGGTCTTGAAAATCTCTTTGACGAGATCACTACTAACCCTGCAGATTGGGACGAATCCGGACTCCTCAAGTTACGCCGGAGAATAGACCCCAACGGACCGCAACATAATTGCAAGGTCGGCTGTAGCCCTAACATGTGTAAAGGTGCGTTATGGACCGCAGAAACAGGCTGTCTTGAGCATTCAGACGTTTCGGTATCAGGCGAAGAAATCGAAGCTTTCCTAAACCGACATGGACCCTTCGATCGCATTATTTACACAGGTGATGGTTCAAACGATTTTTGCCCGATTCTTAAACTGCGAACGTCAGTAAAGAAAAAACTCGTGTCTCGTTTGTGCATTGATTAATGCTGACCGATCTTTCGTGACAGTCAAGATGTAGTTTGCTGTCGCAGTTACCGTGGCCTTCAGACTCGCATTAACGAAGAGGGAAAGAAACAAGGACTGAAAGCAGAAATACGCTACTGGGCGGGCGCATGGGAAGCTGAGGAGATCTATAGCACACTCTCAATCTAAAGTCCCATCTTAGACACCGTCTGGGCTTACGTACGCCACTCGATTTAGACTAAAACAAAGTATGAAATTATAATTACGCGAATTCTTGAGTTACGTCTTCAGTAAATGCTTTCAACTTCACACGATTGAGTGGAATGTGGGGCCACAAATTACAGGTGTGGCCTATACTACAGAAACAATACATGAGGCTAGCTCACAAATTGAAAACTTCCATAGTACAGAGAGCTGAACGAGAAGTCAATAGTTTTAGTGGGGATGATGAGATGGAAATAAGTATTGGGAAGAAAGCTTTAACATACAAGCGTACAAAGTGACCAAGGTGTTTTTCGCCACATCACTATCAAAGTAGGAGATGAATATCAAGCAAGTCACAAACGCATATCAAAAAGGATAAACGATGTGTCAGGAAGGTGAGATGACTATGGTAGATCTCTTTGTTATCTTGGCCACCCATCCATTGAACTGCCACTGCGCTTTGTACCACTCATAGGCTGCAAACCTTCCGGTACGGCGAACGGATTACGCGGTTGCTGCTGAGACTGTTGCTGCTGTTGTGCATTTGGCAGCGGGCCGGTGGACACGACTCCCCCGCCGTAAAATGAAGGTGCGACAGCCGGAGGTGGGACAGTAACGTGCCGCGTAGTCGTAGGATATGTCTGATATTGATCTGGCTGCATTGGCACGTACACGTTTCCCATGTTAGGCCGCTGATCGATGGTATCGAACGGTACTGAGGCTGAACTGTTGCTCCCTTGAACCTGCTGCTGTGGCTGTTGGTGTTGTGTCGGTTGTTGATGTTGTGGTTGAGTATAGGTCGCTGCGTAACGATTCCCACTTGTCGTTACGCCACTTGTATATGCTTGAGGTGGGTTGGATATCCCTCCTGTTGCAGATCCAACAAACATTGTATTACCACTTCCACCCGCACCACTCGTCGTGATGCTCTCGTTCCTGGTCGCTGCTGAGCGCACATTTGACATCACTGCCTCTCTCCGTCCATTATCGTCATCCAACAGGATCGGTTGTGGATGGAAAGAATGGGATAGTTTTGACGGAGGTGGGGGATATCGGTTACCAACTGCGCCACTGTTAGACCAAGTGTAAGAACCAGACGCTGCAGCCATCTCCGCCTGTTGCTGAAGATACTCAATCTGCGGATAAGCCTGCGTAGCGGCGGCTTTGCCTGTCTGACGACGCTCCCACTCTTGCATGGCATCATCCCGGTTCAGCACGGGTGTAAGTGCATCACGCGGAATGTTGTCCATACGTTGCAACCTTGCCAGCGCCGGTGGAATCTCTTTCATCTGGTTGATGGTGTTGGCGCGGGCACGTGCACTGGGATTGTACGTGTTGGACGGAACACTGGGAGCCAAATGGACTGCAGGATTAGAAGGTAAACCCTGTAGATGATTCGCATACGGTGCACCTAGTTGACCTGTAGAGGTCTGGTGCACGAGACGGTGTTGTCCAGGTGCAGCTTGATTAGACGGATATTGGGTAGTCCGATGCTGATAGGAAGTATTCCCTACATCCGTAGCAGAGGAATAAGATTGTGAGGCCAACTGAGGCTGCGAATGCGGTTGTTGTTGAAGATGCTGCTGTTGCGATTGTTGTTGCCCGGGTGTTATATAAGGATTTCGGAACGAGGGAGCATTTTGTGAAGCCGCTTGGTGAGCTGTGTATGCTTGGTGCTGATTGAGATGCTGGTTGTATGTCGCTGCATCTTGATAGGCTCTTGTTCCTTTGGGTTGTGACGGGACTAGTCCGCCATACGGCCGCTTTGGATCTGCCCCTCCAGCTGACGACCCTTGAGGCTGAGATGTATTAAGACCATCCGGCTACAATTTAAAAAGGCAATTAGGCTCGCAATAGGAATGTAATCATAACTAAATTCACCACAAAAGGTTTGACAAACTTTTCTCCAGTGATGAAGGGGTGAAGTCTTGCTTGCTGTGGTGTCCAACGGGTCACCGGATTCAAATTCAAGAGTCCTTGGCAAAAATCGATGAACGACGCTCGATTATTGAGCTCTAGACCTTCCGTTAGAAACGAGACGAAACTAGAATCGCGATGCTAACCTTTTTCGACCTCGTGGCCTTGCCTCGACGTCTTTGATGTGGGCATGGGTGCAGTATTGATAATCTCCGGTAACGATGTAGCCTTGAAGTATTGTTTACCGGGCTGCTCGTTGGTGTTATGCTCCCGAGAGTATTGTTCAAGGGACTTCAGCCGGTATCTCTTTTCATTTTGATTGAGTTGTTGGTTCCAAGCTTCATAGGAATCAAAGAATTGGTTTGTTTGTTTACCTGTATTCAACATGCTTAATGGTGGCAATCTGTTGGGGTGCGTATTAGCATCCAAGGAACTAGCACATATCGAGCAGAAGGAGCTTATGAAAATGATTGAGCCACATACCCAAGCATGTCGATGATGCGAGTCAATTGGTTATATTCGCTCGTCCCGGGGAAAAGAGGTAATCCTAGGAAAAGCTCCACTGCAATACATCCAAGCGACCACATGTCGATCGAAGCCGTGTAAGACATTCCTAGCAAGACTTCCGGTGACCTGTAGAACCGTGATTGGATATAGGTGTATACTGTTTGTCGCTCGTGACAAGCAGAGCCAAAATCAATGACCTTGATCTGTGGTGACTGAAGCCTGATAGCGAAATCTTCAACAGAGGTGATGAAAAGTAACAAACGCTACTTACGACTTCAGTAAGATATTTTCAGGTTTTAGATCGCAGTGTATTAATCGGGCCTCCTTAAGAACAGTCATGGCATCCAATAGTTGGGCCATAAACACTTTGACTAGCTGCGTGCTCAAGCCTTGAAACTGGTTTTGTTTGATGAGCTCGTAGAGATTGGAGGACAGCAATTCGAACACAAGGCACAGGTGATTCCGGTGAATGAATGAGTCGCGCAGTCGTAGGATGTGATGCTCGTCATTAGGATCAAAAGTCTTATTGAGCTATAACTCATGAATTAAGAGACAGTATAAGATTGATTCTTCTTGACCTACCATTTCCAGTATGGTCACCTCCATCATACTCTGGTTGAAATATGCAGGTTTATTCTTCACCACCTTCACTGCGACAATTTCGTGGCTTTTCATGTTTTGGCACTTCACTACTTGACCAAAGGTCCCTTGACCTAAGATGTCAAGGATGAGATATCTGTATGAAGCGTCAACGTCTATGAGGCATGGCAGAAAAACGTGCAGACTTATGGCCCTCTTCTGTACCCAACCAGTCGTTAACATATAGGATATAGTCGTAATCGTCGTTGTCATAACCTTCGTTGTGCGCAGGTTTACTTGGCTTTGTCAACACACGCCGCGGATTGTGGGTCGACTCGTATCTAAATTGAGGATTGCAGATGTGATATGTTTCGAGTATGTTGGTTGTGAGCTGTCGTAGAGGCTAGAGAACAGCGAGATATCAAGAATCGCTCGTATTTGTGATCAGCATTCAACACATACCGACAGATAGACGCCGTCGCTGCCCATTCTTCTTTCAATAGGGGATACGTCAAGCCTAGGTTGTAGGTCATGAGCGGTCCGTACACGGCGGAATCCAGAAGCACGACGTCTTTGAGGAGGAGAGTCCACTGCCATGGCCTGATCTTGCTGATAATATTGTGATGCGGGGCTTTGCGAGTGGAGGTATGACAAAGGCGTTGGTGGATTTGAAGCAGGGTTGTGCCTGCTGGGTGCGTGAGCTGATAGATGCGTTTGTATCTGGGTTGAGGGATTAGGACTTGACGTATCCATCGCATAAGGAGATGGGTATGTAGTCGCAGATGCCATAGCCGCACTTTGAGGTGTGTAGGGTGAAGTGATTGGAGGTGTTTCTTGCTTGACTTGTGAATGGCTACGAGTGTGTGACTGATAAGAAGCAGGATGAGGACGCTGATCGGGTGGTGGGCCGTAAGGGTAGGATGCGGTGGTCGGCGAATACTGCGACTGCTGCGAATAGGGTTCCATCAGAGAGGCCGAGTTTGGAGGGTGGGGCCCGCGAAGGGGAGAACGACCGGCGTTTGCAGAGGGAGTTGGTTCGAGGCTCTGCTGCGACCTTTTGGCCTGCTGTGTTGCTGAGCCATTGTAATACATGTCGTAAGACTCGTTTGGAGTGGCAGCGGAATTGACAAGAGGACTGGAAGTCGTGACAGATTGCTGTTGATATGTAGTATTTTGCGAGTAAAAAGAAGTCTGTGGTAGCTGGTTAGGTGGCCTGGATTGAGAATCGATGTTAAATGCCCCTTCTAGGTCTTCAGGCTGATGATGACGGCGCGCTCTTGAGGAAGAGGTGTTGTTTCCACTGGCGCTACCTCCCAACGACGCGCTGCGAGCCAACTGACTATGGCCGGATGCTAGATATGAGGATGATATCGCTGGTTGTTGATCATCAATGAGCTGGGAAATTCGATGTCTTGCACCTAGAGGAGGCTGATGAATGGGTTGAAGGCGTTGTGGTGATGCTGCAGGCAAAGACTGAGGCGGTGGAGGTGGAGGCGCCGAGTAAAGATAAGGGGTCTGTGCAGCATGAGCAGCTTGCGCTGACGAGGATGGTAAGGGCTCGACCTGGGTCTGCCAACGGGGCAGATCAAAGCTTTGGTTTGTGTCAGGCATGTATAGTTCAGCTTCCGACATTTCCAGTGGTCAATAGAGAATACACAAAGCTGATGCCGTCGAGTCTGCCAACGCTGAGCTCGCTGCAAAGGATGAAGACAAAGGCGATGATGATAGTGCCGTGCTGGACCGTAAAACGTGTTTGTAATGCAATCTCTAATCGATTCGCTCTCAAACGTCGGACAATGAACCCAATGACTACTCTACCGCCAACAACTCAGTTACTATCCCTTTCTCTACTTCAAACAACAGCGAGGGTCCTTGCCCACTTGCCAGAAAAGACGTTGGCACGTCCACCGACAAAAACACCTGCTTCCCAAATCGCTTCGCTGCGGAATCCAATTTTCAATTCAAAACACTCCTGGCTCATATGGTTCTTGATCACTCTAGCGACAAGTTCTTACCTAACCGTTGTGCCATCGATAAAGCAACGTCCGATTCGCTTGATCGAAATAGGGATGTGGCAGGGACTGCTGCTCCACTCTTTTTTTCAGCCAAGATCCAAGAAAAGCCTCAGCTCTTTCTAATATCATCAATACAGCCGCCACCTACGAATTTGGACGGCATTGCACACGCCCAGTCTTTGCAAAGGTTACCATGCATGGCAGCTTTATCGACGTCCTCAGGTGATCCTTTTGTCGTGCCAATCCATATCATATAAGAGTCCACGAACTGTGTCACTTGCAATGCAAGGCCCGGCAAGGATGGGTCAGACGGCGGCAAGTATTTTGTCTCGACTATTATTGGAGTTGCCATCTTGCTAGGATCGAACCATCTGGCTTGTGTAGACAACAGCAACACCGTGGCGACCGCACTCACGTGATTCTGGGACATCAATCAGAAACGTGATGTTTCGAGACGGGTAAACTGCTTTAAAAACTTCTGTTCCTTGGTTGTTCCTTTTCGTGGTCAATCGACTGCTTGACGTGCGCCATATAACCTCTCTGTTGCGATGTACACTCGATTACCGTAGACAGCTACAAGGGGCTTATGCGCAGTGTAGTATATCTGACCGATTTCTTATCACGCTTCGCAAAATATGTAGCTCTACTCCAGACATAGATCCGCACCAACGCATCACTTGTGTGACCTGAGCTGCATGAACATACTTTTAGTGGACACAAATCTTCAGCGCCAGGAGTCTTTACAGGAACGGAAGTAATATTTCAATTTGCACAAGGCATGATCTTGACAGTAACCGCATGTTGCCGAAACCCGGCAGACTTTACATCCGTCGCAAGACCGTAATATATGCGAGGTCTTGAATTTGGTGGCGATTCAAATGGTGGATCGACCATTGACATCGTTTAATCAATCCTGGAGCCGTTGCGGCAGTCTGTATCGCAATTCATGCACCCTTCTTCAAGGCTTTCGCTGTACCCTGTATCAAATTCAAATTACAAATTTCGTATATTCAGGGAGAAAAATCTTGTGATATCATGAATTGCTAGCGAAGCCGTCGAAGTCTAGAGAGGTGCTGATGCCCCTATAAATTGTGTTATTCAATGCCCTAGTTTAACGTAAAGCTGAACGAGCTATTTTTCTGAGCATCAGGTCGAAGGTGACTTGCCATGCAACTCGGGGTGATTGCTGGAAGGAAGTAAAACACGGACAGATAGATAACAATTATGGGAGATGCATTTTGAATTGCCTCTCAAAGCCTTACAAAATCCGACAATCAGAGTAACATGCCAACTCAGGAAAATGGATCGTGCCTGGATCGCTGCTGTAATTCCGTGCGATTCAACCTCTTTTGCTTTTGATCGATACAGATGCGACAGTCAGGTGCTAGTGCCTTCATTTATCTTCGAGGCGTCACCTTTTGCAAACATACATAACTTTTGAAAATAGCAGAAGACTCTACAGTACACCGCATATGCTGTCATGCTGCAGAAAGAGTGAGTGACGCGATGTCTGTCACGTCACGCATCGGATCTTCAGCGGATTCAGACATATGTTGTCCCCGCCACGGTTCATTAGCACATATTGGCGCAGATGAAAAATCTGGAAGGTATGCTCCGACTAAGTCACCTTTATCTACATAAAGCCCAAATATGAGGCAAATGGGCGCTACTTCCGCTGCCCAAAAAACGGCTCAAGTCGCTGTTCGTTCTGGCGTATGTCTTCCGTCAAATGGAATTTTGACCCTCCAAAATTACAATCAGTTATGGCTAAGATTGGGCTGACGAACTCCGTCTGAATTCGTCATCTATCACAGATCCTGGTCCCCAACCCGCTTTGTCGGAGTCGAGCGGACCATCACAATCGCTTCCGACCACGCCGATAAAGAGGGCTTTCCAGTCTATTCAAGGCTCTCCTGAGTATCACGGGTCAGAAAAGCGAACGAAACTCATGGATAATACGCCTAACGAAGATACTGGTCGTTTGCACTCTCCATTTCAAGGGTTGTCGCCTGTTTCCAAGTCAACAACAACACCTAGCTCTCTCAGAGGCGTTTAGATCTCATCAAGGAAGCGCTTTCATCTGGTGGCACGAATAGATCCAATGTGAACACTGATTCTCGCTCAGCGCCATCCTCGAGTCAACAGCGGACTTTTGATCGAGTCGCATCAGCCGACATCCCCTCAGCAGGGATAAATAATATAAACTTTGAGTTTTCCCACTTGCACAAAGAGCCAGCCATCCCACCTAGTCAATTTCAAAGCTGGAGTAATCAGGCTACCACAAACGCCCCAAATGAACACGGTGTTCATGTCAGTTCCGTATCTAAGGGTAAAACTCCAGTCAGGGCGGCCGACAATACATCAACCTGGCGCACTGACGATCCTGTAAGTTTTGGTGCCAAAAGGGTAAGATCTTTTCAGATTCCTGATATATTACCTCCCCCCTAGGACAATCTGTTTCATCATCTTACCCAAAGCCAATAGGACGCCACAAGAACCACATTTTCTCCTTCCACCGGGCTCTCAGCCGATTCAATAGGACTGCTTCTTTCAGACATACTAAAATATGTGCAAAAGCTGGAAAGGAGGCTGATAGCAGCCGACGAGGCTCAAGATATCAGCGACAACAAAATCTGGGAATTGCAACGAGAAGTTAAAAGGCGAGTCAGATACTCAAATTATTGAGGACCAAGACTCGTTGCTGATTGGGTGGTCACCAGATACAGGGAGGAAATGAATTCAATGCGCGAATTTCAAGACGGAAACTGAATGAGCAATGTGTCATACGGCAGACAAGCACGACCATACTTACCTTGTACGTACGAGATCTCAAGTCTCTTGCGACCTTATTCCTATCATCTTTCTTTTCACCCGAAAACCAGCGAGTTTATTGTAACATGCTTCTAAGTACGGTACCGGTGCCGAGGTCAAGGTGCCATTGAACCCGTACCACTGTTTAACCTCGAGGTGTGCTCAAAATGTCTGTTGTGTACCGTGTTAACCAAGATTAATTCTGAGTTCATGAATGGGGTGATATGATAGGTCTGTGGAACCATGGTATAGGAAAGAAAACCTAACAATTGGTTCTCGGCTAAGTGCAGCTGGAAGGAAATCGACGATCCCAAATGAAAGAAACAAGTGAGGTGTGAATGCAAAATGACGCCATCTATGAACCAGCCAAATTCCTGGGATGCTAGCCGATTCCTTCACACATATATCGTGGCATCGCCCAACCGATGCTTTCGCTTGAGAACCTTCTGCTTTAAAAACACGTGGGCCGCGCATAAATGAGCCCGGGGTGCGGAACTTTTTGAAGTCTGTTTTCTTCATTGCCGGCGAGTAGATCATCCGGGAAAACAGATTGAATGGAGGTATTTTATTCAAAGAAAATTAGGTGTTTTGGGGCTTGAAGTTTGACTGCTGAACTTTGAAGCGTCGAAAAGCGTAGAAAGAGCTGTATGACAAGCCACAAGCTGCGGCGGCCGCAGCCAACATGTCGACTAGATCGACGGATGGGCATATCAAGCATGCGAAGACATTAACATTTGACCCCTCGCAAGTGGTGATTGGACCATCACAAAGTTCAAAGATATGGAGCTTTCATTCATGATCAATGATCGAGACACTGGTAGCTTCTTAGTTAGGCAGGTCGGGTCCAGCTATGCAGACCACGGTAGTGGTACCACCGGACGGGAAATAAGAGCCGTTTGTTTGGCGGCCTTCCATCCTTGATCATCTCGATCGTAAGGAAACAGCGGCTCTCCGTCGGACGCATCCAGTCTTATTATAGTTTTGTCAAACAGGACAGATGTGGGCATGAATAGCAACTCGCCTAAATCATTCAGGCAGACGACAAAGACACGACACATAAAAGTGGATGGATGATCAAGCCAGGACGTGATCAAGTCATGTCCCCTAGGACTGTATTTTGCGGCCCATTTCGGCACTTGGCCAGTACAATATAAGCATGTGGTGGTAAGTAGCAGGTAGGGAGGTGAGGAGCACATACTTGTATATAAAGGGAGGTAACACTGTTGGAGGAAAGGATCAGGGAAAAAAGTCGCTCGTGGTATATCAAGATAGTGAGTCCGGCCACGAAGAATAGTAGATGGGTACAACAATAAAATATTCGAGCTGTTCTGACTAGCAGAACATTCTTCGCCACCATAAAACAAATCGGGTCCACCAACCTCCTTTCCAACCGTCTTGGCGGGTTTTTGAACTCACCCACATTGAACCTGTTCCAAAATGTATTCGCTTTCCTTCGCTCCCTTCTTCCTCTCCCTCTTCGATATCGGGATGCCGGAGACTTTGGGGTGGAAAGCGCGGTAGGGCTCGTCGGGAAACAAAGGAAGGAAAAAGCTTGAGTAGCTCCAATAGCTCAGGGTTAGAAAGATCCGGGGACAGCCATGTTCGCATATACTCCTCATCATCTTCGTCAAAGTTATCACCCCTCGGTGAAGTTGGCTGATCTTCAAAGATAGAACTTGGAGACTCTTCGATGCTATCAGACGCCAATCCACCGAGTAAAACAGCCGTGGTCCCAGATGACTGCGAGGAAGCAGCTGCCACTGAATGTGATAGAGCAGGTGTGTCTATAAATGGATCACTAGGCGCTCTTGACCGTTTTGGTTGGACAGTTCGACTGGTTCTGAACAGCTTCTGATCAGAAGGTAAGGGTTGGGACTGGGATCGCGAATGTATTGTGGTAGATTCCAGATATAGATCATTACTGTTTGAGGATGCTTTTGATGATAAATGCTCCTCAAAACCAAAAACCTAAAAATCACGCCATCAGGATGGTCATGCTTATATCAAAAACAAAAACTGACCCCTTTGAGGATATCAATGGCCTCGAGCATAAACTCTCTGCCGCTGTAGAGACACGTACGTTATATGTAGACCAGGAGGAAACTCATTAGAAACACACGCTGCCTCTTTGAAAACTGCATCATCTAGTTCCCATTCAATCCGAAAGGCTCCCGCGCCACCAAGGTTCTGCGGTATGACTTGTAGACGGAAGATGGCCCATAATCTGGGACAGTCATCGGTAAAATTCAGAGTAGAATTGCATATATTAAGGACTAACGCCTCAAAAAAGGGCTGAGTTCCTGGCATGCCCAAAGTGCACCAAGCTAACACGAAGTGCTCCATGCGCTCATAACGTTCTGAATAGGCACTAAGTATCAGCGGCCCATGAGGATCAATAAATTGCCACACCAACCTTTTCTTGCTAATGCACCATGGGGGTCGACTCTTGAGTGAGCATTTAGGGATCCACCGGGCTGCATTGCGGTGATATGGGCCCGAAACTCGGCATTCCTCCTGACATTGACCGAGCGATGATAATCTGCACGTATTGAAGCCTGGAGTCGAGCAAACGGAGCTCGTTGCGAAGGAAGCAGGCTGCTCATTGTTTGAGTCATTTGTTTCCCCGATTCTTCGTCCTGGTTGAAATACCTACATGGAAGGTGAGCATGATCCCGGCGCTTAAATTTTAGAAGACTGGCTACCATGCCCGGCAGTGCACTGAAAAAGCTTCAAGCTCGCTAGCGGCTATACCTGATGGAGTAGCAGATCGATTTCTACCACTTGGAGGTGGAGTAGGTGCCCCGCGCCTTGAGCGACCGGCGAAAGAGGGAGAGGTTGGTGAGATGAGGCTTTTTGGGCCCGGCGGACTGGTGGGAGGTGTCATTGTAGTTGAGGAAGGAATGTCGTAGAGGAGAGTTTGACCACCCTGGTCGTTGAATACAGTAGATTGTTTGTAGGATGGTTCGTCAAATTGAAGTGGGGATGGTGTCTGTCGAGGACGAGCAGTCTGTAGGCGATAAGGGCCCGACATTTTTGGCCCTTAGTGATAAATTTGATACAAAGAACGAAATATTTGAGGATAATGAGTAGGATATGTTTTGAAATAAAGCAGGAGAATGGATGTATGTATGGACGCCGCAAGGAATGCTGGACGGGCAGCCAGAGCCTGAGGGGAACACGCTACCCGACCACGTGCGTCGTTGGTTTTCTTTCCCATCATCTTATCATTTCAACAGTAAACAATCCCCCCATCTCGATGTTGGATAAAACTTATCATTTTATAGACGCAAGTGATCCTAAGTATACCAGCTCAGTCAGTCTTTTCGCCCAAGTCGTCATCTGGCCCTTGGATCAATGCTAACATTGATCACTAGCCCTACCGCTATGCTTAATACGGGTTCGGCCATCATTTGGGTCCAGTGATATACTTTAGGCAACACCGACGAAACTTCTCTCCTTGAAACTCTTGAAGCTCCCCGCAGTACAAGTGCGTCTTTCTTGCGTTGAGTTTGTGAGGAACATCCTGGCAAATGGCAGGGTCTTCTTTGTCGGGTGGCTGGCCTCGGGCCATCACCGTCGGCAGTCTCCAGCTGAAAAACTTTTTTGCCCTTGGCTGTTGCGCTCTACAATCTGTCGCTCTGATAATGAGACTAGCCTCTTTCGTTGCTTGTAAAAAAGGGCCGTCAAATGAGGTATCCTTGTTGTACTTTACACCCTGCCTCATTCGCTTGGCGCCCCGCCCAATCTCTGGATTCTGGAATTTATCTGTCACCTATCCTTGTTCCTTGGCCGCCGGGAAGGGCACGTGTGGATAACTATTCCCCTATGACAGCACGCAATTGAATGGCAACAGGCACCTATCCCTGGCAGCTGCGATCTTTCACGTACTCCTTCGCGCTAGACCATTATTAGCTTCCACTCCGGGTGAGGGCTGAAGTTGGTCGCCATTCGTACTGTTCTACCGTGATTCTCATACCTGCGACAAGTCTGTTGCTTCCTATCTTCTGAGCAACTTCAAAGAAACGAGTTCTTCCTTTCGGTACGCTTGTCTTTCTTTACTTATCATAGATAGTTACCTGACAAGCGCGTAGATTCAACCTTGTGACCGGCGGCTGGGCTCGCTACCGGCGGATACCGTCGTCGCGTCCCTTTTTCTGTATAATTGCCCTTACAGTATATTGTGTCAGGACTGGTCAAATTGGTGTTTCGTCATTTGCGATCCTGATTTTACCTCATGACAACTTCGCAAATACTTTCCCTAACCTTCACGATTGAATAGGTGCCGTCGTTAAGGCGTCTATGTGTGTGCATACAAAGATGTGATGATTCAGTTCCTAGTCATTTTGCGCTCATTCAGGCGGTTCGGGCCTCCCTCGGGGTCCTCTCGTGACCAGTGAGTTGTCATATTGCTTCCGAGCATATTAAGGACTCGTGATACTTCTTGCCTCCAGTGGAAACAAATAAGAAAAGGGTGCTTTCCGTTCTGGGCCACTAGGTACCTTAAGCATTCTAATTGCGTCAACCGAAGATTTCATACGTCCACTTACGACATCTGTTGGGATCTTATTTGTCAGGTAGTCACATTGATATCCCCAAATCAGGGCAAGTTAGTAGACATTGTAATGCAGACATGCTTCGTGGTCAGGGTACGTCGCTTGGATTTTATTAATCATGATCGATTTGATTGTGACCCCGCAGAGCAATGATTGTATGCATCGACGAATGACAAAACGAAGATAAATAAACATGGGGAGTAAAATTTAAGTTTCAGGGGAAAATACACCATGTGTGAACGATTATTCCATGCTCAGCTCGGTGATATCCGTGGCACAACGCTCGACTACAGTGTTGACGATGGTGAATGGTGAAGGCAAATCCTTGTGAAGACACCTGGACAGAAGAGGCATCTCTTCGTTGGAGCAATGTCAGGAACGGGATGGTGAATCAAGCTACAGTCTTGTGAAGATTTGCGCCATTCCAGCATTCGGGGAATCTGGATTTTTATTCGCCACTACAGGAGAAGGTGCCTATCAAAGATGTCAAAACGTAAGAAGTTCGAGAGGTCAACAGGCACTTTTGGTTTGGAAAACAAGTTAATGGTCCCGCCTGCACGACCAGAACAAAACTGAACGGAAGTTGCCGTTAACTAATCTTGATGAGATCGAATGAACTGTATAGTGATCTTCAGATGGATCTGACTTCGCCGACCCGGCAACAAGGACGTCCACAAGGTCGTGAATAGCATCTCGGGGGGGACCAATCGGGACTTGGGTCAAAAAATTCGGAGCGGTTGGTAGAGGGATAAACGACGATACCGATAGGCTGAAGAAGCGTTCGAGCGCGAGAAAGTCCTGGGGGAGAGCGCAAACGATAATCAAAAATCTTTGACCGTTGGAGACTGATGAATAATTGTATTACAGCCTTACACCTCCACAGGGCTGCGGCAACAATAGCCGAATTCCGCGGCTTCTGAAGATTGAACGAAAATAAAGATCGTCATCCAGCCAGCCGGTATAAAATAGACGACTGGGAAGGTGAAAATGTTTTTTCGCGAAAACAGCTCTTTGCGACATTCTTGAAACGAGGATACCCTAATTCACGTAAGTACAGCGCCCATTGTTGGATGGTCTTATGTCATACTCAATTCGCATAAAATAGTGTCGCGGCCGATCAGGTGTGCACCACGCGCTCAAAGCAGGCAAGTCCAAATGGTGATAAATTGCACGGAGAAACTGACCAAGACCGGCGGGCAGGTTTGGTAGACTAGATCAGGGGTTACGTGCAGCATATTGTCCCTCGTCCTTACTCAGTACAAAAAGGTGGACTGCTGAAGGACTGATAAGCCGACTATTGCATGGCCGCAGCTGCCTGGAGCTCCACGACATTGACTTCAACGCTGCCCTCATTGCCACACGCGGTATCTGCCGAACGCCGATCAGAATTCGGAATGAACGTTGACAACGCAAGTCACAGTCACGGAGGTCACGGAGGTCACGGCAATCCTTCTGTCGCGCCTCGTCCAATCCCTCCTTCTTCTGACCTCAACCGCTGGGATCTTGCTGACCTCCTCAACCCTCCAGCCGGCCACAGCTCCTTCTCTCGCGACCGCAAAATGTCTCTCGATTTCTCTCCAAGCCCTGCCCAGCCACAGCACGGTCTCTATCCTCCCCAAGACATGGACCAGTCATATCACTTGCACCCAGCCGACACCCCAAACTCACCTGCCTCCCATCAACCTGTCCACAACCACTCCTTCGACAACCCAGAGCCGATTGACTCTTCTGACCACCCAAATTATGACATATTCCCTGGCACCTCTTCTGGCAGCTTCTCCTCGCATCGCTATCGCACTAACGCGTCCTCCTCCTCGTCCCTGGGCCCCAACTATAACATGAACTCGGATGGCCTCTATTCTCACTCGACTTTTAGCGAATCGGTTCCTTCTTTTCACAGCTCCAATAATGGAAACCCCTATGACATGATCCATAGCTTACCCTCATCTTATGGCAGCGGCAAAGTGTCTCCGCTGACCCCTAACGACCCGGTTGGCTCCCTACATCACCCTTCCGGTGGTTTTCCCCCCCATGTCAACAACAAAGATTTCCCTTCCCAAAATTTCCCCGATCTACCTGACCGTCGTTTACCGACCATCTCTGGTAGTTACCAATCGGATTTGATCGATGACTATACTATGGGCGGTATCAATGGCAATATCTCGTATCCCCCATCAGCCCTTCAACATTTTCAAGACCGTCTAGGTCGTTTCTCAACGGAGAATCGATACAGTCAGCCCGGCCCACCAACGACAGTCCCCTCCCATGTACCGCCTTCTGACATTTTGCGCGGTATTCCACCACATGCCACTAATCCTTTCCGAGACGGCGTTGCTGGATACGATGATATGCCTTATCACATTGGGTCCAACGCTCACCAAGACTTGACTCTCCGGATGCCTATGCCCATAGTAGATGAGACCTTATCTCGCATGAAACTCCAAGGTCACTCTGTGATCGGCGCCTCTAACGATCTTCAGACATTTATCCGGTGAGTTTGTTGTCCTTGCTCTTGCCCTGTATCTCATGCACACTCAAGGCCTTTCCTCGACCAATATGTCCGTACTCCCAATCGCCTTGCATTTGGGGAACGAACAGTTATAGTTATGTCCAGCAAAGTTGCACAGAAGTCGTACGGCACGGAGAAACGGTTCGTGAATTCCTACCTTTCCCTTCAATCATGATGTATTGACCTATCTCCAGATTCCTGTGTCCACCACCAACTGCCATTATGATTGGCAATTCGTGGTGGACTGATATCGTGCGCCGCGGCGAAGATCCTAAATTGTGCCCACCAAGAGTTGTGGTATCAATATCTGGAGAACCTGCTCCTCAAGAAGGCTCCATCGAGTGGACTGGCTCTTCAGGCAAATCTTTTGATACGAGTGATCCTCCAACGGGCACAACTTACATTGGGCGGTGCGTCGGAAAACAGCTGTTCATTTCGGATGTCGACGAGAAAAAGAAAAAGGTAGAAGCGCTCGTCAAGATCACCGCCCCCGCATCGGACGATGAGTCCGAACGCGTAATTGGCGTTTTCCCGAGTCGCCCAATCAAAGTCATCAGCAAGCCTAGTAAAAAGAGGCAAAGTGCTAAAAACCTCGAGCGTCAGTTTGATCTTAGACTCAGTTGTTGTTCACGGGCTTATTTTCAATTGTTTCAGTTTGCATCAATCACGGTTCCACGATCTCATTATTCCATCGCCTGAGGTCACAGACTGTGTCAACCAAGTACCTGTGTGTCTCTGGATCAGGTTCCTCATTTAAGGGTTCCGACGGCGCTCCGCTTATGGGATTAGACCAACGATCTCGATCAACAACTCCATCTTTTATTGCTCGTACTGCCAGCTGGGGTAAGTTGCTCTCACTGTCCGTCAACTTTTTCTAGGTCGTCTGATCAAGCTGTGTAGATCCATTTGTCATGTATATCGTTGACGTGAATAAGCCTGCCGGGGGTATCGACGCCCCGCCACCACCCCCTCCGCAACCTGATTACCCTTCCCCGCCTCCAAATGCGATACCCTTCTCTAATAATGGCTCGCAAATCCCAATATACTACAATCAGACTGTTGTTTTGCAATGCTTAACATCCGGCGTTGTTAGCCCAGTCCTCATCATCCGAAAAGTTGATCATCAGACCACCGTTGTAGGTGGCGGCCTTCAAGAGGGCGCTAAAGGCGTTGCAGATCATTATTGTGTACCAGGCGAAGTTTGCGGTGATCCCGTTTCTCAACTTCACAAAATTGCTTTCGAGGTGTATGACAGCACGAAAGGTTTGCCAGAGCCTGGCACGCCTGGATTGACTGGTGCATTCTTGTCCTGTATGGGCGAAAAAGTCAACACTTATCGCCCAATTGATGGCCGACAATGGAATACTTCCCAGAACACAGGATCTAACTCGCCTCCTCTCCCTGATTCCCCAATTGCGTCAAACTCGTCGAATGGCGGTGAATACTTTGGAACTGGACCCACAGGCAGCGCGCCTTCGTCCCCTTCGGCAACTACTTCAGACTTTTTATCTAATGATGGGGGCCGCGTCAAGAAACCTCCGAAGCGCTCTTCCTCGAGTGCGAGCGGCATGACCAAAGCTGTACCCAAAGGCCGTCGCCGCCCCAGTTCTGCAGGCTCGGTGTCGTCTGGTAGGCGGGGTTCCTCTAGTGATTCGGGGGCAGCGTCTGGCGCGTTGTGGCAAGTTGACATTGGCGAGACAAGCGTGTGGACGATCGTTGGTACCGATCAGATTCGGTATAACTTTTATGTGCCCCCCGTTCTATTCGACAACCAACAAGCTGCTCAAACGGGTTCGTTCCCTATACCATCCAAGCCTGTAACCCCATTCCCTGGTGTCGTTAAATACCTTCCTCCTGATCGTGCCTCTGAAGCACCAAAGACCAATTGCGCTCAGTCTCGCGCTGTCCTTTCCAAGCCTAATCCTCATGCGTCGAAAATGTTGACAGTATATGGTGAAAACTTTTCTAAGACCGACCCCGTTCATGTCTTCTTCGGGTCCGAGCCGTCGCCTTACACAGAGGTGCGGTGTACAGAAGTACTTGGTTGTCTCCCACCAGAATCACAGTCTGCTAAGCGTCGTCCTATTATTCTGATCCGCTCCGATGGTGTTGTTTTCCCCTCAAATACCATGTATCCTTAGCTTTACGGGTGCTCGTTATCGTGTATCGTTTCTCTTTCTTACCGGAATTCGTACGCCATTTCTCTGCTCTTTGAGTTGCCAAAGGACGATTTCCTGGCAATCGTCTGATATAGTGTATCTTTGGTGGATGTCATATACCTTTGAATATATATATATATATGCTTTTGAACGTTTACCAGCATGAATTCAAGAATTGCTCACATAGGCACACACACGCATTCGTCATACCCTGTAACCATGAACGTCTCTAGCTACCTTTATAACATCCTGGAGCAGCTTACGCGTACACCTCCTTCATTGTATCTGACGATACTATGGAACAATTATGTCCGATACTTATGGCATTATCAGCCCCATTCTTGGGTTGCAAGGATTGCGTCCTTCTGTCGTGTTCTTGCGGTTCTCGTTGGTCTACCTATTGTCATCCTAGCTCTCTTGGTACGTCGGCGGTGCTCGTCTTTCTTAAGCACTGCAGCTTATATGAACCAAGGATATCTCGTCCTATGGCATAGCACGGACTCTCGGCATTGTTGACGACGTCAAGGCTTCCACAAGTGATAAAAAGAGCCTTCATCGAGACACGCCATCCATACTTGTTCAAAAACCCGGCTTGTCGCCATCCGAGTCAACATTAAGCGATTCTTTGGCATCATCCAGGGAACAGCTTAGCACTTCAAATTATCGCTCAACGCGAGCTGAGTCGGCCAGGTCTCTTGGGGCCTCACAACCACAAACCTTCTACACTTCAGATAGCGACAATTTGAAACTATCAGGTGTGGGGGTGTTCTCACCAGCTGCCTCGAGACCTCCGTCGCCTGTCATGTCCAGGAAAAATCTTCTCGCAGATGAAGGAAAGGCGTCTGGTCTAAGTCAGGATGGAGATCTAAGGCAGCGGGCCCATAGACCGGAAATCAATGTTGCAAACTCATAGTTCAATTATATGCCTGGTCGGTTCTCCTAGATTTTTTCTTTCTATTTCTCAACAGAAATGTCTATATTACAGTGTTAATTATCCAAGTCTCGTTATCACCAGCCAAACCGCAGCTGATCTCGTGTAAATACTGGGGGCTTCCACTTTAAGCATTCTGGGTGAATGTGTCGCCTGCGTTTCGCCTTTTGCTTGTGATGTTTTTCCAAAACAGCAGAGTTCAAGCACAATATATGCTGCCCTTTGTAATGTTTGAACAACTGAAGGGTCGTGCATCTTCGATAAATGGTTAGTGAAAACAAATGGAAAATGGAAAACATGCCTACGTGTTCATCACATCAGCGTGGGTTATTGACGTCTTCTGAGCGATATCATCGATACTCAGCTCTCCATCAGAGCAGTCAAGCAATAAGTCAATGATAATTTCCGCCCAGTATGCGCGATATGATAGGAGACCTAGATCGCTCAGAGGCTTCTCCGGGCTGCCAAGTTTTTGTTCCTTCTTGCTCAGCTCGTAAGAGAATTCGATTAGGAGCTTGCCGTATCCGTATCGTTGGTGCTGCGGTAACGTCAAAATGCAAGCCACGTTATAGTTTTCGGCGGACTCTTTTTCTTTAGAGAAATAGCCGATAATATGGCAGCCAGATGTGTCTCGCGTTGTCTACAGTGCAGTTAGTACTTTTTCGAACTGATGTTGCCCGCCCTTACCATCACATAGTACATGAAGGGCGTGACATCGTAGTAGAGTGTTTTGCTGGCGATAGTTCAGCAGCTGTTTGAAGGACATCGCGCGTTGACACCTACTGGTCAAGAAAACATTTCGAAAGTAGACTCAAATTCCGGCACCAAGTAAGCTGACGTTTACCATCTATTTCATAGAAGGAGATATCTTCATGTCGGTAAATTTCATTGCCTGGGGGATGTAGTAATGTACAACGCAGCCGATGGCGCGACAGCATGTGCGGCGACGGGAAAAAGCATAAACAAAATTCGCAGATGTATAAGACGGGAAGGTGGGCATATTCTTTAGGATAAGGACTGAAGTACCATGCATCGACTTCATGTTTTCCGATTTGAAGGCGGTTCAAATTTTTGACTCGAGTGATCTCTGATATTGACTGCGTCATGGAGCCTGAGGTACGAAGTTTTTCTATCTCTTGCTCTTTACTGAACGTGGAAAGGGGTTCTGGTTCCGGAATGGACTCCTGAAGGGACAGCTCGAAGGTGTCGACTTCGCCCTCACCGTCCACATCCATATCACCCTCGGCATCTACGTCGCCTTCAGCGTCCTCTTCCTCTTCCTCCTCTTCTTCGTCATCGTGACGTGTCTTCCGTTTGAGAGATGTAGGAGCAGGCGATGGCGAAGCAGAATAGTCAAGGCCTATGGTCGGCGTTGCAGACCCGGGGGTAGGAGAAGCGGCAATTGCAGCATTCGTGGTTGCCTTCTTCAGTAATGAGCGAGGTGCTTTCCCGGGAGTTTTCTGGTTAGGATTAGACGCCTTTTTTCCTCCAGTAGTTTTCGGTCGTGGCCATTCGAGGTCTCGGCTTAGAATGAGGCGGGAACCAGGAACCCATTCATCCAGGCGTTTGTTGAAAGAATCCCAATGAACAAAGAATTCCCACTGGTCTTCCATTTGAGCAGGGGTAGATTGATTCTTCGTGGTGGCGCTTCGACGCCCATATCCACTAACCGGCTTGTCTCTAATGGAGAGTATTTCCGCCAATCTCTCTTCCTCGCCATCTTGACCTGGGCGGCGTATATAGATTTTACAACCTACAGTGATTGTCTTTTTGGGTATTTTGAGCTTGAGCGTTTACGCGAGAGTTCTAGAGTACTCACCTGGATGCTGTAGGTTCCTCCAGGAGAGATAGGTGGGGGAGTGTTGTCTCCAGACGGTGTAGCGGATGACGGGCTCATTCAACGTTTACTCTGAGCCAGCTGGTCAGAGGCTCAGACTTGAGTTGACAAGATAAAAGCCTCTGTTGGTCGTGACTCAGGCTGCTACGTGCTTAGTCAGCATATTTTGTCATAGCTCTACTTGTTCAACGATGGACGACGGAATACTTCTCAACCTTGCCACTGACAACGGCACGAATTCTCATCATCTCAGTGCGAGGAAAGGTGGAAGATGGACAGACAGGTCTTCTTCTTTTTCCTCATCAACTAGCTACTAACCTCATACATAATCAGGCTCAAGGCTAAACGAGTAGCTAAACGCAAATCGCGTTCAGGCGATCAGAGCTTAGTGGAACCTTCATCCGCGCAGAATGAAAGTCCTCATCCAACGAAAAAAGCTCGCATAGAACTGAAGGATCGCACTCCAGCTCGCGCTGGCCCAACTACCAGCTCACGACCTACTCAAGTTATATCATCTCTGTTTTCTTACAATCCAAAGATAGAAAAACCCGCTCAGAATCTCAAACCGATATCGTGCGCTCACCCCAGTAACGCTCCGCTGGACTCCTCCAGCTTCTCTGGATTAGGTCTTGATTCACTTCTGGTCTCGCATCTCGCGACGAAGATGAACATAACAAAGCCCACATCAATACAACGCTCCGCTCTACATGCGTTGATATCCACTGACTCTGCGCCAAACGGTCAGAGAGACGTGTTCGTCCAATCGCAGACTGGCTCTGGGAAAACCCTATCGTACCTTCTCCCACTAATACAAGATCTTCTTCCTTTAAGCTCTCTCTCTTACATCGACCGCTCAATAGGTACACTTGCTATCATTGTTGCCCCTACTCGTGAACTCGCAAAGCAAATAGCTGATGTCGCGGAGAATCTGCTCCATCTCCGCTTGAGACCTCGAAGTGAATCTACAGATGACCAAGATGGACAGTCAACGAGGTTGACACGCTGGCTTGTGTCAGGGCTGCTGACTGGAGGAGCTACGCGCTCTCACGAAAAGGCGCGACTCCGAAAAGGTATACCGATACTTGTCTCGACTCCAGGACGGCTATTGGATCATTTACAACATACATCTTCATTCAATGTCGCTAAATGCCGGTGGCTTGTACTAGACGAAGCTGATCGTTTAATGGATCTGGGATTTGAGGAAACCATTCATGGGATCATCAACGGTCTGGAAGGTCGCCGGAGGCTGGCTTTAACAGCGCTTGAAGAGGGAAAGAGCACAGAGGTGGGTGGATGGGATTGGGAACGCCGGCGAAGGACGGTTCTGTGCTCAGCTACCATTGAAGAGAATGTTCAAAAGTTGGCCGGTACAGCATTAGTCAACCCTCTTATGGTCAAAGCCTCTGAAACCGATAAACCATTACCCAAGGACTCGTTGCCCGCCACAAACCAATCTTCGGCTACGCTCGCATCGGAAAAATTTACCCCTCCATCTCAACTCGCGCAGAAGTATATTGTTGTACCCCTCAAGCTTCGTCTGGTTGCGCTTGTTGCCCTACTCCGATCCCTTATCGCTCAGTCACCGAACCGCCAAGGTGCCAAGATCATCGTATTCTTCAGCTGCACCGATTCCGTGGATTTTCATTGGAGACTCTTTGGTGAATCCATCATGAATAATTTTGAAGAAATTTCTGGCCACATACGGACGACCGATTCTGATAGCGAAAGTGACAAGAGCCAGTGGGAAAAAGATTTTTCTAAGACCGAAGTCCGTAGTCCTCTCCTGCCCGACACTCAAATCTATCGTTTACATGGTTCATTACCGACATCAATACGTCTTGCGTCGCTTCATCGATTTTCTGGCAATAGTATCTCCGGACAAAAATCGGTCAGCACTTCGTCGTCTGTTCTTTTCTGCACTTCAGTTGCCTCTCGTGGTCTTGACCTACCCCTTGTTCGTGCCGTTATACAGTATGATCTTCCAACCGAAGGTGGCGTGACGGAGTACGTGCACAGAATTGGTCGTACCGCCCGTGTTGGGAAGGGTGGTGAAGCTTGGAGCCTCGTTGCACCTAGCGAAACAAAGTGGGTCGAATGGGTGGAAGGAAAAATGAGGGGACAACAAAAAAGCATCATCCCTTCAGATAACAACAAAGGCGACCTTATAGGAATTGGGGTTGAAGATATCCTTGAGTCCGGATTTGGGGGAACGAACAATGAATATGAAGAGCGAGCGACGGAAACGCAGCTTGCCTTTGAGCGCTGGGTCCTCAGAAAAAAAGAGGCAAGCTCTCGGTCTGTGTTCCGCTGCAAGAAACTCAATTTCATTACGTATATATTAGAATGCCGAGTGCGCACGCAAGGCGTATTTGTCCCATATGAGAGCCTACGCCACCCACCCCGCCAACGAGAAGTATATTTTCCACATTCGACACCTCCATCTCGGACATCTTGCAAAATCCTTTGCTCTTCGCGAAGCTCCCAGCACCGTTACACATAGTAAAGGTTCTTTAACTTCGAAGTACGAGACCAAGAGTAAGACAAAAGCACGGAAAACTGGCTCTCACAACGGGGCTGAGGAGCGCATGCAGGCCACCGTCCGGGCGCAGGGTCGTTTGACCAAAAGGGGTGGTGTAATGATGAATAGCGGATCATCCGAATTCCAGATTGCAAGTGGGGATGCATTGGAAAAGTTGGTTCAAGGATCCCGTTTTAAGACTTGATTGCTTCTATCGGGGCACACTCGAATGCATATCATGACAGAATCATCGTTATGAGTATGACGCCGAGAGAGGCGCAGACATAACATAGCTGCAACATAAGGCCGAGCACTTTATAGCCACTGTAATCGATCGATCACATTCCATTACTTCGTCTGACTGTATCTCTTTTTCCCTATTGTCCCAAACAAACAGCTTCTTTGGAAAATTTAACCTTCGCAACAGTAAAATACGATACATTTAGTGGAATTCGTTCAAGACTTGTTTATTCTAACTTGATTAGCTTGAATTCTCTTCGGTATGATGAGATTTTAGATAGCTATACTAACTACGGGCCGGTTAGGGCGGCCACGTGATTACATCAATATCAAAGCAGCCACGTCGTTCCTGCTAATTCCCAACTCATCACCAACATGCTCAGTCGACTTTCCCTCGTTCTTCTGGTTGTTACTATTGCAGCCTTGTTATGCTCACCATCAGCTGAAGCAGCCAAAGGACCTAGAGTCACGCATAAAGTCTTTTTCGATATTACTCACGGTGGCAAGCCACTAGGCCGAAGTGCGTCTCCTCTTGGTCAATCTCTTAAGGCGTACTGATACAAGTTTTAGTCGTCATGGGTCTTTATGGGGGTGTAAGTATTCAACGCTTTCAAACCTGGTGACGTGGTCCTATCTGTTTCTTCAGACCGTCCCAAAGACAGCTGAAAACTTTCGTGCATTGGCCACCGGCAAACACAAAGACGAAGACCTTGGCTATGGTTACAAAGGCTCGAAGTTCCATCGAGTCATAAAGGACTTCATGTGAGCCGTCTTACTTGATTTTAATGCCCTTTTATTCACAATCCTCTGCTAGGATTCAAGGAGGTGACTTCAGTAAGCCAACTTTTGCAGTGTGTCTCTGGATTAGTGTCAAACTTGAACCCAGCAAATGGTGATGGCACCGGCGGGAAGGTCGGTTCAGTCTCAAATATTCTTCACGTGGTTCTCAAATTCAAATGCCATGCTAGTCCATCTATGGCGACAAATTCAAGGATGAAAACTTGTAAGTTGCTCGGTAATTGAGATTATATGTATCATAGACAAGACTTTGCGCAAGCAAACTTCGCCACACGGGGCCGGGCGTTCTTTCAATGGCCAATGCGGGCAAAGACACTAACGGTCAGTTCCTTAGCTACGTCTGTCCCTCTACCTAATTAAGTTGATCTATAAAGGCTCTCAATTTGTATACATATCTCTTTGTTATTGACTTCCACTCTTATCATTTTCTGAACAGTTCATCTGTACCGTTCAGACCAGCTGGTTGGATAACAAACACGTCAGTTGCTTTCGTTGTTATGATTCAAATCATACCAAACTGCTATATAGGTCGTCTTTGGTCGTGTTCTAGAGGGTATGGACGTAGTCCATGCGATTGGTATAGTTATCATCTCGCCATTATAACGCCCTGATATGAATTGGATATCGCAGAAAATGTTCCCAAGAACAGCGGCGATAAACCTCTTGAGGAAGTACTCATTGCGGATTCCGGCGAGGTGAGCTCTACTGCAAGTCTACGGGTGAGTGAACCATGACTGACTAACGTCCACAAGTTGGAAATGGAAAAGGAAAACACAACAACGGCCCCGGAAGAGGTACCTACCCATGTTGAGCTTTAATCAGCTTCAGTTGTGGAAAATAAATAGCATACGAATAAAGCACGGTTGTTTACCTACAGGATAATGACTTTCCCCTTGGTGGTACAAAACTAGCATCTACCGAGGAGCAAGGTGTTGCACCCACGTCCTATACAAAACCTGCATCTGTGTCGCCAGGCCATTCCCAATACTCGCCCTTTTGGACTATCGTGGGACTCGGCTCGCTGGCGGTATTAGCAGCTATATTCGCTTGGCGATTGCGACGCAAACAACATGGTGAAAAGAGTACGCGGTACCAGCAAATTTCAACAGAAGAGGCATGACGCGATCAAGTCATGCTATCAGCCATAGCAGTATCTTTGGTCAGTACAACCCGGTCTACTGGAGGGTAGCTGATATGTATGGTGTATGGGTTGCGCACCAGAGTTAAAACAATTCATTCACGCCAGATATCTCGTTTTTGTTTTGTGTTGGAAATGCTTGGATTGATATTCTTGCGAAACGACCCTTATAAAACAGCGTGTGTTCTCCAACGTGAAATAGTGTATTAAAAGCCGAAATATCTCAAGTCGTAACTATCTGTAAGATAGGAGTGAAAACAATGGGCGTTATAATGAATAACAAAAATCTAGTTGGTTCGTAGCTGGAAGCCTTTCCAGTACTTGGTATCAGGTCGGGCCTATAAGGTACCAATGCCGAGTGAGAACACGATAGACTCGGAGAATCGCAACTCACGGCAAGCCATTCACATCAGAATAAGAAGCGCAAGTTTCATTTGGATTGGCCTGATTTGCATTAGAGTTTTCGAGGAGAGTAGATACGTGGACTAACCACAGGGTCTGCAGGGCAGCACACACTCTCTGGCCCCAGGGTTGCTACAGTCCCCAACGCGTCTGTGTCTTGTGACCCTGCCCAGTTGTCTTTGCACGAAACAGTCTGGTAAGAGATGTTCCACACTCCAAAGTCCTTGTATACATCAATCCAGTGCGAGAAAAAAGAAAGTGGAAAATAACCTGCCTTATATCCATAACGCTCCTCATTAGAAGGGAAAAAATCACTGGGTATCGCCTCCGAAGGGTATACTAGATCAAAGTTTAAGAATTGCTCGGCGCTGTGACGTCTGTCATCACAAGGTATAAACCAGTTGTGAAGATGATACACTTACGAGTTAGGCTTGTTTTCGGCTCCAGAACACCAGCCGTCTTTTGATAAAGGGCAAAGATCAGTTATTTTGATCACAATGGATTTTGTGACATTTGGATAAAACGGTGGGTTTGTAGTAGCAGAATTAAGCAAGGTCAAATTAAAGCACTTTCCACAAGCAGGACCTAATTAGTGTTGAGTACTTCCTCGGAAGGCCAATGGCACAAAAAATTACCATAAGCTCTACTGCTTCCATAAGCCAATTGGGATAGCGCGGCAGTAGGATAATGGGTGCTCGACGGCATGCAGCCGCATGCAGCCACAAAATCGCGGGGCATTTCGTAATGAGTTAAGGTCGCAAATCCATTAGAAGGATAGTCAATCCAGGCACTGACTTGAACGACAAGCAACGGCCATACAATATATAGATAGATCTGAAATATGTAGTGCATTGTCCATTGAGGGCAGAATGAAAGTTGTATACGCAGTAAGCAATCCACGTGACTTACCTCTCATCTACTATACACTGAACTCTAGTCTCTTAGTCTCTTACTCGCCATGAAGGTAGCATATCCAGCGTCTGATCAGCTAAGCCGGTTGAACAGTACACAACGTGCTCTTAAAATTGCTCGGCATTCCCCTTGTTCAGATTGTACTACTTGTACAGGCCTTAAACCGCTTTCTGGTATAGACGTAGTCCTCGATCAGCAAGTTACCAACGAATCGTCCCTTGGAGATCTAGGGCAATACGGCTCAGACGCTGACGACGGGGACTCTGATTTACCTTATCTTGATACTTGTGCTTGCGGTCATGACGTAGCGCGGCACAACGCCGATGAATCCGAAATTGGACCAGCTGAGTTTGCTCGCCGAACTCGTGTTGCGATCCGTCTAGATGAGCTACTCAGTGTATGTTTTGATACGTGTACATGTTAGACTCAGAATTCACACCTTTTGAAGGATGTCGGTAAACTTTCAGACTTCAACTACATTGACGATGGCATTACGTCGTTGCGGCGCCAGATGAGGATTACTGTGTCGCTCGTGAGACAAGCGAGTTCTTCACCAGGTAGGAAATTTGGTTGTAAGTCCCAAAAACCACATGTCTAATTTCACAAACAGACCGCCAATATACAAGTGTACCCCTCTCCCCAGCTTCATCGTTGTTAAGTGACCCACCACAATCCTCAAATAAAAAGCGTCGCGCTTCAATATCATCCTTGAGTGATGCGGACGATGACGATGACGATGACGAAGAGGACAAACCTCTCGCCGCACGGATGGGCAGCAAAACTACCGCGCGGCCAGAGAAAACAACTCGTGCACCCGCGTCTAAACGCAATGGGAACAAGAAGGCTAAGAAAGCCCAAACAGCACCTATTTCAATCGCTCCTCCAACCGGAGAAGAGCAGGCCCAGATGAACGGGCAGGTGAACGGGATAAATGGACACAACTCCAAAGTCAAAGTTGAGGATATGATGGACGAGGGTCAGCTTACAAGACTTGCTGCTGGTGTTACCGTCGACACAGCAGGAAAGACTCCAGTTGTTGTGCGTTACATTATCCACCTAACTTTCTTCGGACCCTAGTAACACTATTCTCTCTAGCCACCCACGAAAACGGAGAAGATAGCTATTGTCGAGATGCGGAAAGGAGTCATTCAAGTCACGCCTGTGGAAAATGACCAACAACCTAGGTCTCTCGTAATTCTTGCAGGCCTAAAAACACTTTTTCAGAAGCAGCTACCTAACATGCCGCGGGAATACATAGCCCGCCTTGTGCTTGACACAAACTCAAGAGGACTAGCTATCATAAAACGTGGATACAAAGTTGTAGGAGGTATATGCTTTAGGCCATTTCCCCATCGCGGATTTGCAGAGATCGTTTTCTTTGCGACAGCTTCTGCAGATCAAGAAAAGGTGGACTACTTGAACATTGCGAGAGATCTTTCCTCATACAGTTTACAGGGTTACGGTGGAATGCTCATGGATCATTTCAAGGCTCATATCAAAAAAACTTATCCAGGAATGATGCATTTCCTAACATATGCCGACAATTATGCAGTGGGTTACTTTGAGAAGCAAGGTTTCTCCAAGGATATTACACTTGATCGCTCGAAATGGGCTGCATATATCAAGGATTACGAAGGGGGCACCATCATGCAATGTACTATGCTGCGAAAGGTCGACTACCTTGACAAGCAAAATATCTTAGCGCGACAACAAGAAGCTGTGATGGCTAAAATTCGACAGATGTCGAAGTCGCACATCGTCCATCCAGGCTTGCCGCAATTTCAACTAGGGGCACCAGAAGGTGTAATTATAGACCCCAATGATGTGCCCGGCTTGCGTAAGATTGGTGGTGTCCGCCATGTTGATTGATGTTCTCAACCAGCCAATTTCGTAGGTGAAAGTGGCTGGACTGTGAAGATGGCACTGAAGTATGTGTTCTCGAATACTTGCGATTACTATACTAAACTTGACTTCGGTAGTGGCGAGGTCCGACCAACCGCGAGAGACGCTGATACGTACCATCTCGAGGTCTTGTTGAAAGAACTGCAAAATCATCCTCAGGCGTGGCCTTTTCTTCAGCCGGTGAAAGCTGAAGAGGTTCCCGACTATTATGAAGTGATAAGAAACCCAATGGGTACGCCGATCATCTTTAAACGTTAGAACTTCTATATGCCTTATGCGTATCACACCCGTAGATTTCAGCATGATGGAGGATAAGCTACGTAACAGAGAATATCCAACTCTAGAATCCTTCGCAGCGGACGCTCAATTGGTTTTTGATAATTGCAAGGTCTACAACCCAGAAACAACGATCTATCATAGAAACGCGATCAAGCTCGAGAAGTTCTTCAAAGATCAACTTTTGGACCAAGTGAAACGCGAGGGTTGACGGTTGCACAGCCATCATCTCATATTTCCTAGTCATGCCGGAAGGCGTCGTCCAGCCTTATGCGTCAAATAATTTTGGGGTAGATACCGACACTCCAAGGGACTCCATTATCGGGATTCTTACAAATATCCCGCTTGTTACTGGCTTGGCCCGATTGATTGTTGGGACAGATTCTCGTTCCCATTCATAGCTTAGAGCCGCGCTCGCAAAAGCACGCCACAGATTGAGAGTACTCAAGTGCAGTAACTTCGGGTCTGGGTCATGTTATAACAATATAGTACACACAGGCAATATTCAACCACTTTGCAAATCTCAGCGCTGACCATCTGTGAGACAGTAAATATAGAGAAAAGCTTCCGGAAAACGCAATTGCTTACAAGCTTTCGTTTCATATTTGCCTATGGAAGAGTGAGGTCAGTCTTGTTGCAAGGCCCTGAGAGACGGCTGACGCACCTAAACCGACGATGATGTTCTGAGACTCCTGAGGCTTTCCTTGGAAATAGTTATCCAGAATACTCTTGACCCCATTGGCGTAGCGTGCCTGGGCATCAAGAGTAGTTCCAGAGAAGTGAGGTACCATTCCATTCCCACCACCCAAAGGATTTTTCATGGTACGCCATACGTGGTCCTTTGGCGCAGGTTGGACATTCCAGACATCACCTATGCACTTTTCAGCACTGATCCACCTACTATAGATTGCATTAATTTTACCAGAATAGCCAGAAATCTGACCGCTCTTGAGAGCCTCAGCGACTGCGTCTTTATCACATATAGCACCGCGAGCGGTATTGACAAGCCAGGCTCCTTTCTTGAAATGTTTGAGAAGTTCAGTGTTGACAAGACCACGTGTTCCCTCATGCAAAGGACAGTTAACGGTGACGACATCACATTGAGATACAAAGTCCTAGAAGCAGTGAAGGTGACAAAAGCAGAGAAGGATTGGGTGGGCAAACCTTGAGGTCTTCGACTTTTCGAGCATTTACTGCTTTGGCGGCCTCTGGTATAAATATATGAGTATGGAAAATGAATTCCGATAAGCAATGTAATCCAACCTGGCGGAAGAGCAGCGTAATCATAGTACAAAAGTTCCTTGCAATCAAATGGAACCAAGCGCTGCAAGACACGATAGCCAATTCTGCCGGCACCGATCGTGCCAACGACCTTGCCTTCAAGGTCGAACGCATTCCTGGCTACTTGAGAAACCTGCCAATCCCCGCGTTCGATCATCTTGACGCGCTGAGCTTAGAAAGTTGTCAGAGTGTAAGGACGGAGAACATACCTCGTGAGCAGGAATAAAATTACGAACAAGAAGGAGGATGCTCATAACAACGTGTTCCGCGACTGAGACGACGTTTGAGCCAGATACCTGCGATAGCAATGAGGTAGGATCCAGGTTTGAAAGATGAAAAGAGACATGCCTCAAGAACTTGAACTCTGTGATCTACGGCGGCATTCAAGTCGATATGATCAGAGCCGACTCCTGCCGTAATGCAAAGTTTGAGGTTCTTTGCTTTTTCAACGAGATCACGGGTGAGGTAACTGTGGTGATTGTCAGCACTTTTGTTGTTATTTTATTTTGTGCAACTTGCCCAGGATGGAAAGGGGTCGTGATCAAAACTTCGGCCTAATGGATAATGACGTCAGCCATCATTTAGATACAATATACGACAACTGACATCGACAATGTGCTTCTGAAAGTCGCTATCAGCACCCTCTTTGCTACTGGAGACCTGTAAATCATCGGAACATTGTACCACACACAAAGTTTTTTGGTCAATTTATAGCTCTTACTGTTACAGAAAGGCGATTTTAGCTTGATACCAATCATCACATAGAGTTAGCGTTACTTGCCAATGAGTTCATGCCCCTGTTGTTTGAGCCAATCTTTGATTCCAAGCTACATTCTCTCATCATTAAAAGCTAGTCAACAGACAATAGACATATCTCATACCGCATTCTCAACAGTACCCAAAAGGCGGGGTTCTTCTTTAGCGGGCTGGCCGCCTTCGTAGAGAATAGCGAGAATCTGCACATTCATGATTATTATCTGACAAAGGCTTTCACATATATTAAGTACCTTCATCGTTAGATGTTTTGATTCAAAGAGGAAAGAGTAACAGATTGATGTGGGGAAATTGGGAGACCATTGCCAGTCCTTTTATACATAGCTCCATGTTTCCTAGCATCAAAAGAATCGAATCTTACCGGGTCTTAGATACATCGTAGGTCAGATGGGCCGGTGAGCAACTTGCGTAGATTCATCACGTGTGCCGTCCTCCTCCGCAACCGCCTGCCGATATGTCCCGTTGAGAAACCTCATCAGGTATCCCTCCGATCCACGCCGCGAAGACTGTGGTATTCAAGCCCACATTCAGTAGGTAACTGACGTTGACAGAAAGAACATTCGAAGATGCGTATTAGAGACCGCGGGAAATATGTTTTAGCACAGCTCACGAGATCACCCATTGTCGTCCAATAAGGTTAGCAACGTTTCAATAGGTTCGTGTAAGAAGTCTAAGCGCGTAGACATTATTTCAGCTGATCACTATACTAAGCATACCCACATAACTATGCTAATCAAACAAGAGTCAGACAGCGCGAGAAGCCACCGGATTTGGACACTCACTATTATTCTATCTCAAGCAGTCATCTACATTCGCCCTAGACCCCCAGGAGATATCATCTCGTAAGCAGTTGAGTCCCCATCCACCCCGACCTTGATGTGTCCCTCGCGGCCTTTTTTGATCATCTCCCACTCAACACGTATGAACACCCACACCCAACGTCGGAGTAATTCGGCCATCTTCAAGAAGAAATTTAAAATGCCAGCATGGGAGCTCACATTCACTACACTAAATAGTTTCATGGACCACGTCAATCGTAACACCAGATTGAGAACAATCAAGAACATGTAGACAGGCGCTGGGAAGTGCATCGGTCTCCGTAGTCCATAGGGTGGGTAGGTGTCATCATTCCTGCGGCGATTCGAAACTTCCATGTCGGGTTGCGAGGCTTCCCCCGAAGGGAGATTTGACGAACTGTTCCTCCTCGTGACAAGGGGTGTCCCAGAATGAATACGAGGGAAGCTACTTGGCCGTTCAGGTGATGGAAGCGACTCTTGAGCCTGCGTATTGGATTCAATATTGTACTGGAGCATCGCCATCCCCCAGTCGTTCGTTATATCCCACCAAAACGAGAAGAGAGAATTCACCATAGCAGTCAGAAGCCTGAACAGAACAGGGGGTAAACACATTGATCTAACGAAGATGATTGTAATGCTTGCCATAATCGAAAGGCGTCATTCCTTCCAAACCATGCATCAAAAGTAGTGTTGTCGATGTCTTCTTCTACTGGCATCATTCCCCGGGCGGCAGAAAGGTATATTGCTGGGAAAGCCGATGCATATTTCAATGCATTATACAAGGGCCGGCGATGGGTATTCCCTTGGTGATTATATTCAATGACACATTGACGTAGACGTACAAGATATGGGAAACTAAATCCCATCAGTAGCAGATATTGTCGTGCGGAAACACTTACCTCATGACGGTGGGAAGAATCCAGCGCGAGACACCCATCCCATAATATGGTCGCAAGATGCTATGACCAGGTATTAACATACCCAACGATAGCCAGACATCTCCGACGATTTGAGCAAATGACGTAAATATATCGGCCAAGATGACGTCCGTAAAATAAACAGGGCTACTAGAGGAAGCAAACAGGCACCTTCGGATGGCACTCGAGGCGCGATAAAACGCAAAGATTTAGTCTTTTAACAAAAAGATGAGATAATAGGGCTTCCTTACTGAAGAAGCTTGCGGCGCTCAGCCCTATGAAGGACGTTGTATGGGCAAAGCAGAGCGCAAACGATCGACAAACAGGCAACACCTGGTATGTAACCAAACGCATCAACGAGTCCAACATCGCCATGGCTTGTGTACCGCCATGCCATCCATGTTGCAAAACAGAAAGCGGAATACAGGAAGAAGATGCGGTATACGGATCGGTAGAGTCCAATCAAGACGGGACTTGGCCGAGATTGAGGGAGGTGTGCGGGAAGCGGATGGTGTATATCCGTTCGAATATCCAATGATGCAACGACGTCGATGCCAGCTGCATCAAGACCATGAAGATTGGTGGCCCAAGCGAGAATTTGGATACCAACAAGCGCTAATATCTGGAATGGTAGGGGGAAGACGACGGCTAGAGATATATCTTTTGGAATTTTCGAGCTGCTCATTATTGGGTATAACGCAGACTTTATGGTATGAGCCAGAGCATAAGTCGTTTCAAGCAAATTCTGTCGAAATGTCTTGCAAGTGCAGCCTGGGCCGACCGTGACAATGAAGCAGCGTGTTATTTACTTGTATTTGCTCCACACCCACCTGCCAACAACGATGGCAGACAAGAATAGTGCGTATGGGACAAAAGCAGCAGACACAGATTTCAGGAAAAAGTGGGACAAAGAGGAATACGCGGAACGTGCTAGGAAAAAAGATGAAGAAGAAAAAGAAAGGATGCAGGAAAATGAGGAGCGGATGAAGCAAGGTGATGAATATTGACATTACTTTTTCATTGACTATTGATTCTCTCTCTCTCAGGGAAGAAGCCCAGAAAGGGCAAACGCGATAACTTACCCCAACCTACACAGCTAATGCAACAGCGTGAGACCCCTCTGGAGCTTGACAAGAACCTTGGCAAAACAATGGTAGTGCAAAACCCCGGCGGTAGAGGACCTGGCCAGCCTGGGTTCTATTGCGAAGCGTGTAACAGAACATACAAAGATAGTGTCGGGTATCTCGATCATATCAACAGTCGTGCACGTACGTCTCCAGTCAAAGTTGTTCTCATAAGACTCTAAACACTCATTTCAACGATATTCTCTAGACCTAAGAGTATTAGGACAAACGACTAAAGTAGCAAGATCAACGCTCGCACAAGTGCAAGCTAGGATAGCGTTACTTCGTGAGAAAACAAAAGCTGCTTCTGCAGCTAAAGCATTTGATTTTAACCAAAGACTTGCTGAAGTGAAAGCGAAAGAGTTAGCGCTTAGACAGGAGAAGAAGGCAGCAAAGAAGGCAGAAAAAGAAAAAGCACGTCTTGAATTAATCAACGAAACGGCCATGGATCAAGACGACGATATGGCTCAATTAATGGGCTTTGGAGGTTTCGGTACAACTAAAAAGTAAAGCGGAGCCGCATATTACCACGAAATCTACCAATGTATTCTAATCCGACACCTGTATTACAAGTTAACTGTAGCCTATGCTTTAACAGCAACTAATCATGTATCATGCCCTAGTCAAATAAAGTACAAACTTTGTGTCAGCGACTTCCTGCTCTTCCTCAATGAGGAGCTTTGAACTTGACTCCCTCTCCATGACATCCTTCGGAAGGCCCCCGACTGCTTTTCGTATGATGTCTGCGTGCTGTCTAAGAGCGGCGAGTAACTCCGCACCACTTCCTTCCTCGAAGCGATAGAACATATCAACGTCATCTGTAGCTTGAAGACCAGCCTTCTTGCGCAGCTTCTGAACACGATTCGTCAGCTCGCGCGCCAACCACTCCGTTTCTAGTTCAGGATAGACCTGTATGTCAAGTCGCACGACGACGTCATTGTCGCTATGTGTAGCATATTGCCCTTCGGCAGACGGAGGAAGCTCTAAATAACGTTGTACGGTGAGGTCGCCAGCAGTAAGTTCGATACCATCCACATTAAGTTTGCCGGTCGTGATATATGATCGTACATCATCGCTAGCAACTGTAGGCAGCGCGTTTTTCACTCGTCCAAGGTCTTTCCGTAGCTTGCGGCCAAGAACCGCCCAGTCCGTCACCGCTCGATAGCGCACACCAGAAAGAGTCTCGTCAGAACTAAACACCATGTCGCGGACGTTTAACTCGGATTGGATGTACCGCTGCAACGGTTTCACATCTTCCATATACTGTCCATCGGGGTGGAAAACAAGCAGCTCTTTCAAAGGCACCTGAAAAGTGGTAAACGCCGAATGCCCGCTTAAATCTTTTGAAGACTAACCTTCAAAGACAAATTGTTCTTCTCCCTCATATTTCTTGTCAGCTCAATCACAGCCTGCATGCGCCTCACTTGACGCTCGATATCAACATCAAAATACTCTTCCTTCACTTCTGGGAAGCTGAGGAAATGAACTGAGCGTGTATCCCCGGCTGCTGGATCCTCTGGAATGTACTGCCGCAAAGATTGGTACAGATTTTCCGTCATAAAGGGAGTGTAAGACGACTGCACAAATCTGATTAGGCTGATTACGGAAAAGTGAGCTGTAATAATCACCATCGTTCGGCACAGAGTGAAAAGGGTCTCAAAGAGTGTGTTGAGAGCGGCAACGGTATCCTCTTTTCCATCTTCACCTTTGAGGCGTTTGCGATTAAAACGAATATACCAGTTGGTAAGCTCATCAACAAGATCCAGCAGACGTGGAATTATGGTATAAAGTCTGTATGCTGCCATCTCTTGCCTCACGAGCTTGATCAGTGACTGGCACCGAGCAAGGATCCAGCGATCCATGACGTTGTTGGGAACAGGAGCATGTGCATTGTATCTGAAGTCTATGCCAGTAGCTTTCTTCAATAATGAAACTTGTCCTAGGAAGAAGCGGAAAGAGTTGAGCCAGGGTAGGAGAACACGCGAGATGACTTCTCGAACGCCTTCTTCACGGAATCGTAGGTTGTCCCCCCGGACAATGGGAGAATTAACCAAGAACATCCTTTATTGTGATATCAGACAGTGTCAAGGTGTTCACAAATGCGCGATTACCTGGTGGCGTCGGCACCATACTTGTCAATGATTAGATTGGGATCTGGATAGTTCCGTAGGCTTTTGCTCATTTTTTTACCATCCCTTTGAGGAAAGAGGTCAAACTACTGATCTCGTCACCAGGGAACAAACTCACGCAGCGAGAACGAGCCCCGTCACGATCAGGTTTTTCCAGGGTGCCTTTCCAAATAAATGGGTCGAAAGGACAAGTAGAGTATAGAACCAGCCTCTTGTTTGGTCGATACCTTCCGAGACAAAATCTGCTGGGTGCGTGCGTTCGAATAGCCCCTTGTTCTCGAAAGGGTAATGCTGCTGTGCGTACGGCATACTAGAATTACTTGAGTGTTGATCGATGCAAAATAATGCGCCACAGGCCTACCTTCCGGACTCAAACCAACAATCAAAGATCTCGTCCACACGTTTGAGGTCACCTTTACCCGTTTTTGAAGGTATGGTAATGTGGTCAATATTATGCCTATGAATATCAGCAATGCCAGTGACTCCGGACAGTTTTTCGAGCTCCTCAACAGAGCCGATACAAACGACCTGAAAAGAGCCAAGAAGTTAGGTATTGAACAGAAAGTGCGACATATTCCAAGTACCTCTTCCATATCTTCGCTCACCCACAAGGGAATAGGGGTACCCCAGTAGCGATTTCTGGATATATTCCAATCTCTGGCGTTGGCAAGCCAATTTCCAAACCGGTTTTCCCCGACGTTCTGCGGTACCCTAAAGACAGCCCGTATTCAGACAGAACAAGTAAAAGAATTTTGTATGGTACGGACCATCTCGTATTCTCGTTGTTCTCTACCAGCTGGTCGATAATAGGCTGAACACGTACAAACCAAACAGGGACAGCGCGATACAGCAGGGGGGTTCCAGACCTAGAGGAAGATTAACGGTCACTGTCAGCCCGATATTAAGCTAAACGAGGTCATATGAGCACCTCCAGCAGAAAGGGTAACTGTGGTTCAAGGTAGACTGAACAACAAGTCGGTTCTTTGCTTTGAGAATCTTTTGAATAGGGCTGTCTGCAGCCTAATTCCAATCGAAAAGTAAATTCAATCGAGCATAAACCAGAAAAACTAGATTATCGGCCGACCTTAACGTGAAGCCCAACAAAATCTGTAACCTCTTTGGTAAAAAACCCTCTATCGTCGATGGGACATGGAGGCATCTCATCATCTCGCAGAACGCCGTTCGCAATTGCAATGCGGTGATCGTCCTCACCAAAGGCGGGCGCTTGGTGTACGATGCCGGTACCATCTGCATCGGTCACGTAGGTATCTACAACAACCCTGAATGCCTTGTCCTCAAACTTAAACACATCCGAGAGATCAGAAAACGGTCTTAGCAGCAAACATCGCGTGAAACGCACCTGCTCTGTAAAATACTCAAAGAGAGGAATGTATCTCCACCCTTTCATATCAGCGCCTTGGAACTGGCCAATCTTCTTGAATTTCGCTTTTTTGGGATCTTTATATAGGGTTTTGAGTAGGGCCTCGTGGAGAATAAAATTCTGGTTGCGTTCTTGGTCGTAGATCTTGACATACGTGAAATCGGGGTGGACGCAGAGTGCTAGATTGGAGGGGAGTGTCCATGGTGTAGTTGTCCAGGCTAAGAGGGAGGTTGTGGGATCATCCACTAGGGGAAAAGATACAGTAACTGTAGTTCTATAAGTTTACGCTGGCTGGAAAGGACAGGAAACGGCAGACCGGCTGGATCATTGACATCGCGATAATCCAATCCCGCTTCAAAGTTAGACAGTGGCGTAGTACATCCAGTCGAATAGGGCATGACCCGTAAACCGCGATACACCATCCCCTTCTTGTAAAGTTCGTTGAAAGCCCACCACACGCTCTCCATAAAGGAGAGGTTCAGCGTCTTGTAGTCATTGTCAAAGTCGATCCACCGACCCATGCGTTCTACGGTTTGTCGCCACTCAGAGGAGTATCTCATGACAATTTTCCGGCATTCGGCATTATAGTTATCAATGCCCATTTTGAGGACGTCCTCTTTCCCCGTAATGCCAAGCTGTTTGTCGATTTCATGTTCGACGGGTAGTCCGTGTGTATCCCATCCGAATCGGCGCGTTACGTGGTAGCCGCTAACGTGCGCATGACGGGTTACAATGTCCTTGGATGAAAGATCGCGTGTTTGAGGACGTCGATGCTCTATAGTACAGATTTAAGATTGCTTACTTTGATAGTTCCCGCGAGGAGATGCCCATAATGAGGCAGACCCGTAGCAAAAGGGGGTCCGTCGTAAAAGGTATACTCCGGACGACCCTCTGAGAGCTTCAAGCTGGTGCGGAAGGCATCGATCTCTCTCCAGAACGCAAGGACTTTTTCTTCTTCCCTCGGAAAATCAAAGGTTGTGGAAACTATGATATCCATATCGAATTAGTGTTGGCAGTATATAGATTGGAGATTTGCTACGTACTGTCGTGTGGAGGAAAAGACATGGCGGGATGGTTGGAGAGAGACCTGTTAAACGATGGGGGATGGATTATATATCCTGGACCTATAAGTACACGATCGATGAGTCAAAGCAAATCGCACTGATGCCTGAAGGAGATAAGATTATAGCTGCTCTCAGCGCTCTGCTAAACGGGCTTTTCCGATCTATTTATTGTGTTCAGACCACTGGCAGGAATACTTAAGAGTACAGAATATATAAAGGAGAGGTATTAGATATCCTACTTGCGATCGTGTGCTACAAGGAGTGGATTGTGAAGTTGCATCAGAAGCGACAGGAACCAGCCATACGTCCCCAATCTATTACTATTAGATACATAGGTAATGCGCGAAAGAAAACTGTAGTCAGGTTGGGCGGTATAATCTTACTGATTGATAAGGGGAAACGATGCACTGGGGAAGCCATTCTGCTGAGAACGTGTATATCGCCAGCAAAAGGGGAGAGATTGATAGTCGCCGAATCGTATATTGTGTCAACGCTATTCGGAGTTGATGGATGGCCTGGAGTAGTTGGGCGGTGATACCGTGACAAATTCTGTCCAGTTGACAGAGTAGGCGAACGAATGGATAGTGATTAATGATTAAGGGGAAGAGACGAGGTTTTTGCGGCCCTGGTCCCTATGCAAACTAAGATGAAATGAGCTGACGGAAAGTTGTTCGTGATATAAGAACGAAGGCTAGGAGGCGAATAGACGGAGAATGATACCAGCAGCTAACCGATTCCGGCTCGGGGGCGACTGGGGGGAAGTTGAAAATGTGGGTTAACGACGGCGCAGGTGACAAGTTGAGATAGTTGAATTGAAACTGTATTGTTGATAGCCAAAGGAAAGTTTGGAATTCGGTGCGAGGATATTAGTGGTGGGTATAACACTGAACCACAAGTCCTCCTCAGAGGGTATTAATCGCTTGCGAGACTAAACGGTCGACGCATGGAAGAACAAAATGGCGATCCACAAAAGATCGGGCGATCATGCTTTCAACTTGAAGTATCCCTGGATCTGCAAGGGTTTCTCTTCACGCGGGTGGATCCGCTACTGCCTCTTTCGACTCTGACACTTGCGAAGATGGCTGACTGGTAGCTAGTGCCTCCTTCTCCTTTGCAAGTTTCTTCTCCTTATATTCCAGTGCCTTCTGTACCCAACCAACCATGTCTACGTCCTTCCGTTCTCCATCACTGACAAGAAACGGGTGAGACAGGAGCTCTGCATAACTAGCCCTGTCTTCTGGTCGTTTCGCAAGACATCGAGCAACCCAATCTCTAGCCAAATCGCTATATTTCTCCCCAGGAAGTTCGGGTGGATCCCCATGCACAATGGCAGTGAGCTGTGCAAAGACATTTGAATAAGTCTCAGGTGGGTAAGGATACTGCCCAAGGCCAATTTCAATGATGGAGAGCCCAAGAGACCACACATCTGAGGAAACAGTATATGTGCCTAGGTTGTTCTGCGACTCGCCTTTGATACGTTCAGGCTAGTATAAGAGTAAATGAAGGGCCGCTGTACGATAAAGTGATCCGAGGTCGCTCACCGCCATATAGCTCTGGCACCCGATATTGGTTTTGGCAAGAGATTTCTCAAGCTGGCCGGAGACGCCAAAATCACAGAGTTTGATTTCCCCCCTTTTGTTCACAAGGACGTTTGTTGGCTTAACATCTACAATTAAGGCAATTAGCATTATTATTATTATTATTTTCATTAGGCAGTGAGGGGATAGGGGCTAACCGCGATGAATGATCTGTAGCTCATCCTTGAGAAATTTGAGTCCGCGAACCATAGACCCAGCTATTCGAGCAAGAACATCTTCCGGAACACCCACGCCTTGGAGTTTGTCGAGACTACCAGCGTCCATATATTCCATGCAATAATACACGCAGGACTCGATAAAGAACGCGCCGTAAAATTCGACTATTTCGGGAGCAACGGCGCGATGGAGAATGTCAAGTTCCATGATTATTGCGTTGAGTTTGGCATCTTCGAGTTCTAACCGGATTTCCTTGAAACGGAGGGAGGTTTTAAGTACTACAAAAAAGATCGGTAGCGATGATCAAGACTACCTTCATAGCCATGGCGACATTTGTAGGTTTGTGCAAGACTTTCTTGACAGTACCGTAGTTGCCCCTTCCCAGCTCCTCGTCGAGTTGTAGCTGGTCCATGTTGATGTCAAATGACGCGCCGTTGGAGAAATTGACGCCCGTGGCATGTACGATAGCCTTGCCGCTGAAGTTAAGTGCACCTGAGGGATCCCTGGGTGCGTGAAATGAGCGCGAGTAATTCAGAGTAAGGTGTAGATACGAACACAATTTTTGAAAAATTTGAGAAAGGCGAGGAAAAGTTTGTAGGATTTGGACGCCTTGGAGGGTCATTAGCAAACATGGGGCGACCTGCGCCAAGACCTGCAGCGGCAGCTCCACCGCCCGGTGACTGTGCAATTGTAGGATCGATGTCTTTAAGAGAAAAACCAGGTTTCGTTCTACGAGCGGCGAGGCCGGTTAAACGAGGTCGATGGGGAGGGAAAGAATTAGCAGATTGAAGGTTGGGATGATTTGGAGGGTTGAGAGATGTGCTTGCTAATGCGTTTGTTGTGGATTCTATGAGTGAGGAGCTGTGTGTCCTGTTGGCAAACTGAAAAGGAGGGTTGAATGAGATGGATAGGGATGTGCTGTGATTAAAAACTTACAGCAGCCATCTTTGCCTGAAGAGAAGGAGGGATCGGAGTAGCAGCAGATTGCTTGTTGGCATTAGCGAGGAGGCCCGTCAGCGAGTTTTGTCGTCGTTGGGGATCTGAGGGCGGCATGGTGGCAGAGGCAAGAGAGGCGGCTAATAGTTGGAGTTCAAAAACCAAGATGAAGTCATACCCTCCCTTAGGGTTAGGGTTTACGGCAAACTCATATCATGTCCCTCATAGTCAAGTGGGGCAGGGAAAGGCAAGCACTCCCGACGACGACGACGACGACGAAGGCTATAAGCTAACAAAATAATTAGATTCACATTAGATCTTCCCACTCAAGACACCCCTCTTGCCGTCGTTCGAACCCTGCTTGCAGATTACACTCAATTACCCCAAAATGCTTTCAAGCTCATTCATTCCGGCGCCCTCATGAAGGACGACTCTGCTCCTAGTACGTGCCAGCTATAGCCTAGATCATGTATATACAATCTTTTCTCAGTATCTGCATATGGCCTTCGCAACAACTCGACTATCGTCCTTATCGGCTCCAACGATCCCAAGCAAATACACCCCGCTCAGCCGCTGTCTCAATCGGAACGTTCCATCATAGCCACAATACAAGCAGAATTATCATCCGTGCGCAAAATTCTCAAGCCTGACTTAGATACATTTCTCCTTGATCCTACGGATCAAAAGGAGCATGCACGTCTCGGCGAACTCCTCCTTCAGTCTTTACTGCGTCTGGACGGTGTCACAGCTGATCCTGAATGGGAGAATGCCCGTAGGGAACGCAAGGAAGCTGTAAAGGAAGTTCAAAGCATGCTAGACCGTCTCGATGATGCCTGGACGTCTCGTACCACATCTGTGATGGCATAGATACCAATTATACACCACACCACACATCAACAAGTATCACCTCTGTTGCTCTAGAGTTACATGTCCTTGCTATCTCTAATACGCACTTTACAACTTGGTAATAGATTGAGACGGTTGAGGATAAAAAGGCCTTGTAGGAGGTGGCTGCGGTATCGGCAGTGGCATCCAATTCATATGCATGCCGTCTCCCAGTCCATCTCTTCCCGTAAGCTGCGCATTACGGTCCATCATGATAGCATGAACCTAGGCTCGCAATTGAGGTGTGTAAGAACGCGGGCGGAAATAACATACCTGCATCCGCAAGCCATGCACGCCAGCCCGCAGCCCGCCCACTTCCTCAGCCAACCTCGTAGTCTCGCTACTTAAAGCAATCTCATTTCTCCTGCCCATCGAATCAACGCTCGCAGCCAGCCCAATCACACTCTCCCTCAGCCCATGCAACGTACCCTCTAACGTCGTGCCGAGATTTAACGGAGCCACGAGCGACTGATGTCGCAACGGGAAGGAATGAGTGTTTTGCGCATCGTAGTTCATGAGATCGGCGCTCAATGACATACGATGCTGTAAACGCGTAGCAGAGTTTCCTAGCGGATGCTGACCCAAATGAGGGTTTGATGAGGGAGGCGCTATTGCTATTCCCTCATTTTCAGATAGCTCAGCAGGAAAGTAGGCTGCTATCGAGTCAGTGCGTGATACTGAGGCGGCCGTCGGTGCCGGGCCCAGGGGCCGCGATGGATAATTGTGTTGCTGCTCGTTTGTTATATCACTTTCTACGCCGATCGTGCTGCCTATGCCAGGCGTCGATGCTAGTGTAGGTTGCCTCGTTGGCGAGATGTCCAACGAAGGATATCCGAAGCCTACTTCACGGAAGGCACTGGAAGCAGCTTCGAGTTGGTACCATGGCCCCAGGGCACGCTTGACTGCACCCATTTCGCGGCGAAAGGTGTGTAGCAAATTCTCCAACGTATCTACGCGATGTCGCAAAAGAATATTTTGTTCAGCAAGAGCGGATAATCGAGGTTGGGAAGCGGATGTCCCGTTCGAGCTGGGTAAAGTCATTGGAACAGTCGGTAGCGGACTTTGGAATTTGTTATCGTCAGGTGTTTCTGCAGCTGACGCTGTGGGCTGATAGAAACTTGAGTTTAGAAAGACGCGAGGATAAGATAGAGCATACGTCGTTGCCGTCGTCCTGTGCTTCTGCCAAGTCTATCGGATTATCTTTGCCTTCATCATGAAGGTGTTCTAATGAGTCTTCAAAAGGCATTGTCTCTGTACATTTCCCCTGAGAGCACGCTGCCTCCCTGTAGAGGCAAGAATCTAGCAGATGTGCAGGCAACGATTGCCGCTGGCATGTATGCATACATCCCTCAGCTCGGTGCACACATTCAACTACCAATTCATCCACGAGCTGCAGGTATTTGTGTTACATGAGTTCAAAGTAGTGCCGAGGATATCGAATGGCTTACAGAGCGTACGATGGGGTTTGCCGGCACGAGGTTGCCTGGGTTCAGCGGTGAGCGGTCTACAGGACATTGTGGAGCATGCTCAATAGCGCGTAAGATGCAATCTCTACAAAACGTGTGGATGCAGGTTGTAGTTGTGACGGGGTCTGTGAATGGCGTTCTATTTGTCTTCTCAGTCGGTGTCTTGCTGAGTTTAGAGTGATAAAGAAACAAACCTGCATATGCAGCATATCTATACCAAGAGTCAACGTTCGCTCCAAAGCGAGCAAAAATGTAATTCCAAACCAGATTAGAGTTTGGGGATTCGACATAATTATGAACGGACATATTTCATGGTCGCGGCTCGGAAAGGAGAAGGTAATTATTTGGTAAGACCTTCTGCTTCCAGTCCGAATCATCTTAGTCTTTTCGTCATGTCTGGCCTAACTTTGAAATCAACTATCAAGCTTTCTTCAGGTTCTTCCCATGAAATGATGACTGTGAGGTCAACGATGCTCATATCAATCTGCAGGCTATACTATGCCCCTACTGGGGTTCGGCGTCTATCAGAATTATACCACTCGGGTTTCTGTTTTGGATGCGCTCAAAGTTGGATATAGGTAATTCGCAAAATAAGGCCACTTTCATCGGTGGGGTTAAAAGCTTGACAGGCATGTAGACTCTGCGCAGGCATATCGCAATGAGGCCGCTGTAGGAGCGGCTGTGCGGGAGTCTGGTCTTCCCCGAGAGGATATTTTTATCAGTACGTTCAGGGAGGTTTCTTATAGTATGCTGGGTTTACTGGAGTTTCAGCCACAAAATGCGCGACCAAAACTCACGGTTATGAGAGCACTCTCAAAGGCGTTGATGAGTCCTTGTCTCGTTTCCAATTTGGTAAGTCTCAGTGCTTTTCGCGTTCAAGGTATGTGATGTGACACAACCCATCGTATTTGAGGCAGATTACATCGACCTTTTTCTAATTCACGACCCGTTCTCCGGTGCCGAGCGTCGTCTCGCGACATATAAAGCTTTGCAAGACGCCAAGTCTGCTGGTAAAATCAGGACAGTGGGCGTATCAAATTTGTAAATATGTATCATTGATCAATTGTCAACTTGGTTGACTAACAATCTCTTCTCCAATCACAGCGGGTTGAAACACCTAGAAGAAATCCGCAAGGCGGGTCTTCCCATGCCCTCCGTCAATCAAGTCGAGGTGTGTTTGGCATCAATACGATTGAGTATAATTTTATCAACTTTCAACGCGTTCTCTCCCATCAAAGATCCATCCTTTCTGCCAGCAACGCCCTATCGTTTCATATTGTCGCGAACATGACATTGTCGTGCAAGCTTACTGCCCAATCTTGCGCGGGAAAATGGACCACCCGACGATCAAGGAGCTTGCGACCAAAGTAAGTGCTGAGTGAGACTGTACGTTTCAACTCTGGTAATCGTTTGAGCAATCCCCCGCGTTTTACGTCATACCAGTATGACCGTGATAGAGCTCAGATTCTGTTGCGCTGGTCCCTGCAAAAAGGGTGAGCTCGAATTTATCAGGACTTGCACGTCAAGCCAGGGGTCATAGCAGATTCTTATCATTCCGATTTTACTTCCATCCCGAACAGATTTATTCCACTTCCTAAAAGTGAAACACCAGAGCGTATTCACTCCAATGCGCAGCTTTACGACTTCGTCCTTGCCGAAGATGACCTTGCTGCTCTTGACGCTTTAGATCGTGGAGACGATGGCGCCATCAGCTGGAATCCCGTCAACGCAGATTGATTGGTATGTGCGCGCCCCTTCCCCTCGACCCCGCGTTTCTCGCCAGGGTCATATGGAACAATTCGATGCGTGCACAGTATCTCCGGGATCGACTGGAGACTCCAAGTCCTGTTCCTGGATGACTGGGGCCAAAAAAAAAAATTGACCAGGTGGTTCAGTGGAGGGAGCCATTCTGAGTTTTCCTTTTTTTAAAAAAAAACACCCCTTCCTCGGCAGGTAAACGTTATCTCTTTTCCCTAAATGACCATGTGCGACGGTTATACATTGACATTTCGGGTGTTCAATGTCACGTCTTGACCGGCCATGGATGCTGTACTAGCAACTCACCGAAGTGTTGCTCTCCGAAACCTCTCGGTCTTGCAAAAGGTTTCGCCGGCTTATGCATAAATTCAGTATATCGCCAACTTCCGACGTCTACGCAAGCCGGGAACCTTTATTCATCGAGGAATCGCTTAAGCAATAACTGGGATGCCCGAGGTGCTTTGACTAAGGCTTTTGACCCATTCTTTTTTTTTTCCCCTCTTTCTCGGGCTACGATTGACTAGCGTTGAGCTTTACTCTGAGTTGCTCATTTTGACCCAGCCGATGATGCTACAGCTGTGAACCCAAAAAATTTTTTTTCTGGTAAAAACAAACTGCATTGATCATGATCAGCTCAGCATGTCTGTTTGCGTTAAATTGAATTCTGTGTTACTCGGCTCGGGTATAACTTTACTTCATTTGGCTTCATGTTCCCGATCTTCTGACACAAAGAATAGAATCCAAGAATATGCATCGTGTTCGGGCGCCGATCGCTGAATACGCTTGTTTTCCTTCTCCAGCTTCCCACACTCGGATGTATCTGTCAAACAATGTAGAAAATAAACCATTTATTTATTTCGTGTAATCAATTAATTCAATTCAAGTTTTTCAATCTTGTACAACTACCTATGAACAAAAAATCAGCGGAGGGGAATATTACGCAACTTGTAGGGTATGAGTGAACAGGCTGGATGATGGCGTATTGGTACCTTGTAATTATGGATCAGGATTGTCAGAAAACGAATGAGTTTTATAGCAGCGTAGAAGTAGCAAGTAAAGCTGTGTCGAGGGCGGTTAGATGCGAGAGTGAGCGAGCCTGTGAGCTTACGAGAAGAAGGTAATAAGTATGAACAACGAAGAGAGCGAATATTACGAGTACATAAATTAACAATTTGATGTGGATGGGGAGTAGGTGCGGCCAGTGAAAGCACCAAAGGTCGGTTTAACAAGATGAATCGGATTTCAGGACGGGACCGAGATGCAAGTTCGGGGAATGAACAACGAAAGCGGCGTAGTAAAGGGAGAAAGGATGGAATCGAGCTGATAGAGTAAAGACAGGAGCACAAAAGGAGGGTAATGACAATAGCAGGAATAGGCGGAGAGTGTGTCAAGCAGTTGGCGGTGATGATCAAAAAAGAGCGTGAATAGGGCATATTGTTATACCCTATGAATAGTAATGGTCAACAGTTTGAGCGGTATCCAGGGAGGGTGCCATGGTATCAAACAGAGCAGGATTGACAGACTCGAAGTTTTGGTGATGGAGGCCGATATCAGTCTCTCCCTCAAGCAGGGCATAGTTTTCTGTGAGATAGACAGATGACGGATCATAGCTGTACTGCTTGGCAAAATCCATAGCAGATTGGGCCGGTGTCGTTGCTTGTTGGTGACTTGCATCCAAGGTATGCAGGTATGTCTCACCAGAAGGGTTGACCTCTGGCGTGATTACAATATGAGCGGTAAAAGACCGGTCATCCATAACATTGTTGCTGCTGCTGTTGATGTTGTGCTGAACCTGAGAGTAGAAATTGGTCAGATGAAAAAATTCGCCTATATGTGCACGGATCTAGTTACCACTTCTGAAGGGTTTTGTAGCGCGTGACTTAACTCGCTGGAGGTCGAGATGGGAACCGAAGGTGGGGTACCCTGAGAGTGGGGACTACCACTAGGCCCAGGCGAGATAGTTGATGTAGGCGACGGATAAGTATTCGTCTCTACGCAACTACCGTTGCCAGATACCGCAACGACGGCCGCATCCTGCGTATCCTCGTGTAGGGTATATACGCTATGCCGGGGGCTTCCAGTGGGCTCTCGCGTTCCGCTAACGTCGAGGCCGGACATCAATGACGCGAAATGTACAGATGTGCTATAAAACGCGTGATAAAAATGAGGGAAAAGATTGACATAATGGCGGGCAACTTACCACGAGTCCCGCCTAGTGAAATCTTGATCGTGCTCCGGATAGCATGCTGCAACATCGGGATAATAAGTGCTGTTGATGCTAGAGTCGCTTGTCGCAATGGACGTGATAGATCCGACACGCGAACGTGAATAGTACGATGCGGGGGTTCCGTCGTCTTCGTCTAGCTCGTATTCTCGGGGTGCAAAGCATTGAGCGGAATCAGGAGAGTTGCGCTCGCTGTCCGCCGAGCTGCCAGAGGTCATCGAAGGGGTGTTGGCCGCACCAAAAGAGAAATTGGGAGATGGCAGTGGTCCGGGTATAGGTGAAGGCATTGGTCTAGAGCTGACAGCATAGAGGTTCTGGTCCGGTAGAGAAGCTCTGAAACCATGGTATGGGGAGAGGGGGGATGGAGAGGGGGAGGCGGTGTACTGCGGTGAGAGGCGGAAGTTGCCTAAAGAGGCACGGCGAACATCAGTACGGTAAGGCATAGAGGCAGAAGAGGCGATGCGAGACGGGGGCGCGTAAGGAGCGCGGCCGAGTTGTCTACGGATGGAAGGGATAGCACGGAGACCATATATAGCGTCGTTTTTGGCCCGAGCAAGAGGCGCGTATGGGTTATTAGCCAAGCGCTGGAGGTTGACGTCGACGGAGCGTCTCCTAGTAAGGGGATCAAACGAGTCGAGATGAGGGGGGCTGTTTGAGGACAAGTTGGGGGTGGGGAAAGCGTTAGCAGGGAGGGAGCCGCGACGATAAGCGTGCAAATTGGGGTCGACGTGGAGGGAATGAGGATCAATAGGTGTTTCAGCCCATTGAGACTTGGTTGAGTCGGTTACTAGTTGGAGACTTGGTGGGGGCGATGCAGAGGTTTGCTGTGTTTGGGAAATGTGAGATTTGTCAAAAGGCTTTCCCTCGATGGGGGAATGCTCTGTTAGCGATTCTGTCGAGTCCAAAATGTCCGCCGAGTCTGGCTGCTCAGACTTTGCAACCTTGTTTGCCTTGATTTTTTCCTTTGCCCGTCTACAGAAGGAGGGGGGGGGGAAAGGGGAAAAAAAGAGAGGGTGAAAAAAAAAGGATTTTAAGACAGTGTTTTGAGTAGAAAAAAGCGGGTGCATACCTGTTTTGAAACCAAACCTTAGGGGGAGAGCATCTGAGTAAAAGAGAGGGGGGTCAAACGGTGGAAAGACATACCTGGACGCCTCTCGCAGTCATGCCGAGCTGTGCTGCAAGCTCAACACGTAAAGGGCCATTAGGCTTTGTATCGCGTTTGAAAATAGCCTCGAGAGTCCTTAGCTGGGTTGTGGTAGTTCGTTTGCGGTGCTTGACCTCGTTGGGGGTATAAGGGTAGAAGGCACGAAAGTCAACGGATGAGGGATCCATGGACGTGGCCTGGAGGGGAAGGGGGGAAGGGAGAGTAGCAGTAGGCTGTTGGGATACGTAGTGGGGATAACGAGGGACAGGGCGAGAAAGCATGTGTAGACAGAATAATATACTGAGGAGGGAAACGAGAACAGGGTTAAGAAGTAAAATATTTTTATTTTTATTTTTATTTTTATTTTCATTTTCATCTACTTATCAGTTGCTACCAACACAACCCCCATTCAGTCAAGTCATCCAACCTCACCTCACCTCAGTCTTCACACAGCTTTTGCTCATAGACAATAAAATAAGATAAAATAATATAAAATATATATCCAGTTCACACCCCAACATCCATTCCACGACCCAAAATATCTTCCAAAAACCCTTTAGGAACACTTCCAAGTGCACTCCCCGCAAACAACTGTCCCGTCTCTTTTTGTCGCAGTTGCTCCATCATGTCTCTTGCTCGGGATACCACCCTGTGGTTGTAGATGCCATCCATGCTCACCCGCGATGACGGTTCCGTACGCATCATCTGCTTGATCATCATCAACAGTTCCGGACTTTCATCAAGATCAACCTGTGAAAAATCCTCTCGACGAAGCCGATGCCAAGCTTCACCCCTAAACAGCTTTCATCAGCAACGGTTCTCTCGGCCCGCCAATAGAAATCCACAAAAAAAACTCACTGATCAGGGACCACTATGTTGGTCGCGGTCTCTAAAATTGTCATTCCAAAACTAGAAAGAGAGAACCATGAGAATCGTTCTCCAACCCCACAAATTAAAAGAAAACTACCCACCTGAACACATCTGCTGCTTTACTATACTGTCCTTGCAGCACTTCTGGTGCCAAATATAGCTTATCACCTTCTCGCTCGAAACCGCCTCCACTTCCATCAACCCCCGTCTCCATCTGTTTCGGCCGCGGCCACAAGCTCGCCATACCAAAATCGCCAATCTTGAGGCGTCCCTCCCTGGTCACAAACACGTTCGACGGCTTAAGATCCAGGTGAATGACACCAGCATCATGTATAAAATGGAGACCCTGGGAAAGAATGATGAATGCTCAACACGGGAACCGAACAAGGCTGTATCACCACCCCAAATTTATAGAAACACTTACGTTACTCAATTCAACAACAATCTTCCATACCCTGTCTTCAGATAATCTCGGATATACGCGTCCAAACTCCCACAAAAATTGTGCAAGGTTACCCGACTCACACAGCTCGGTTTGTATAAAGAGCACCTCGTCCTCTTCCCAACCGTCGACATACCCAAGCACGTTGGGATGGCGGTTTCCTTCAATAATTGCGGAGCTGGCGGCAACTTGCGACAGATGCTGCAGAACCTGCACTTCTTCTCGTAATCGGGCGCTGTAAAACAGAACACAAAAAAGAATCATTATCAGCATATCATCATCACGTCAAAAGCTCCATGCCAACAACAACGCCAATCGCTTACCGATGCCTGGGGCCCTCGAATCTTTTTGACTTCTTCACCGCATAAACCTCAACATCGCCACTGCCGCCGCCGCCACTGATTTTCTTACATCGCACTTTTATCACCTTGCCAAATTCACCACTTCCTATCTCATCTTCCTCAAAGAAATCACGCTCGAACCGACCATGATCGTCGTCAAAGGCTCCATAGAATGGTCGTAAGAATGGGATGGAACGCTTAGAACGCGCGCTTGCTTGTGGAAATTGATGACGCGTCGATGGTATGCTCGGCGAATTGAGAGTGGTCGCCGAGCCGTCTGATGATCCTGAGGTGGAGCGCACAAATGGTGTAGTTTTAGATGTTGGTGACAGCTGTGATGAAATATACGGTCTTGTCGGTAGCAGTTTCGCGCCTGTTTTGATTCGAAAATCATCAGAGAGAGGGAAACGGAAAGACAGAAACGACAAATAAGCCCTTACCCTTTACTTTCGTCGGCGTACCCGACGACGAGAGGGACTCGCTTCCACTCGAAAACGCACCACTGCTACTTCGTCGCATCAGCCACCGGGTTCGCGTGATAAGAGGGTTCCCATCCTGTGGTTTTGTCTCATCACTGCTAGGCCTTCCGATCCCCAGCCCAACATACTTTTCCCTCCGCATCACAGGACTCTCCTCACCATCTTCCGAATCTGTGCTATCAAGGAGCGCAGTTCGCACAACACCAGCCTTCTTTCCTTCTACAGGCGGGAACGCCGCAGGTAGACTCTTGCGCGGCGCTTTACCTCCCCTCTTCGCGTCCCAATCAACATGAAGCCCAACTTTCTCCGCTACGGCGCTCTGCCAAGGGCGTGCACCGCCCGCGAGATACGTCGTTCTGACCTTCTTCACAGGCGTTCCGGGTACTTTCTTCTTGACGCTCTGAACTCCTTTTGTTGAGGCATTCGCGAGCGTACGCATGATAAACGCGTCGACATCGAGATCTTCTGTATGGTCGGCATCGTCTGTACCCTTGACAAACACACGAGGCCATCCAGAGTTGGGTCCGGGTTCAAAGCCGGGTGTCACGAGGCTGTCCTCTGAGTCGGCACTTTTAGATGAAAAAGGCATGAGGTTGCCTGCAACGAACATGTTGTCGTCGTCGGTCAGTACTACACCAGAATCCCGCGGCTTGTATTTCCTTGGTAGCATCGTGCCTGTGGTTGTCTTTGACCGTGGAGAGGGGGTGCCACCGGTTACGCTGAACACGAATGAAGAGCTTTGGGGGCCACCGTCGTCCCCCAAAAAATCCGGTTCAAAGTATTCCTGGTCGTGCGGGTGATTCTCAGAGATGGGGGGAGGGGAAGACTTTGGCGAACATGAGTCATCCCGTGTTTGAATGGTGTTCCATGCGTCAAAGTTAGTTGAACGTGCGCCAGAGCCAGCGTAGCTATGACGGTTGATGAACTTTGGGCGCTCGAAGTTGACATGGGGTACGGTAGGTGTCATGGGCGACAGGGTATTGACTCTCGACCGAACAGCAGAGGTAGACGCAGGTGGTCTCGAGATGGTAGGTCCAAAGAAAAGACTAGCACTGTCCTCTCGAGCCATAGGAATGCGTGAAGGTTGGGCTGTCGAGGTTAGCTTGGGAGGACAAGGGCGAGAAGAACCGAGACGGCGTCGCGGTAATGGTGAGCCTGATTCTGAGGAAGACGATCCAGAGACAGTGCGCTGTCGATGATGAGACGCTGCGGAAGGAAAAACAATGCCCATGTTTCGTGGGCGTTGGGTTGTCACATTGGTTGAAAGGCCCTATAGACCAGTTACAAACGACACTCCGAGATATAGAATGTAACACTTGCCTTGCTTGGAGAAGGAGACTGGCGGACACTCTCGAGTAATTCTGCGGACAAGGGTCTTCTTCTTGCTCTTCTCTTGATGATATGCCCACCTGGTGAAATTGCTTCCGCGACCTCTTCCTTTTCTTTTCCTTTTCCTTGTAATTCTAGCGATGACATGAACAAAGTGTCGCTTCGCTCGTTGTCATCTATCTCGCAACCAGAGTCATTATCTAACGTTCCCATATCACTTTCAGCGTCAAAGTCGGTGAGCTTCAAGCGTGTGAGCGTAGCAGTTTGGCGCCTCAAGTGAGCATCTGTCTCGGTATTGGATCGCGGGGTGACAATCGCGTTAAATTTCGGCGCCTGAAGTGGCGCGAGGCGATCGAATGCAGTGGCATCATTTGTGGTGTTCTTTTGCGAAGAGACTATAAGTGGAGCGATACCATGGAGACGGATGGGAGTAGAGTGAGGGGTTGACTTGCGCTTGGTGCCAATACCAACACGTGTTATAGGGCTCAGAGTATCTGATGGAGTGGTTGCAGCGTTGAGTGGGTTGAGGGAGAACGCGGAACGACTCGGGCGACGGTTGATCTGCTTTACAGGAGTTCTAAGAGATTGTGAGGAGGAAGTCGGAAAGAAAGGTGAGAACGATGTAGGGGAGGACGAGAGGAAGATGGAGCCTTCGTGATCGTCAGGGGTGATTGGCTGCGGTTTAGAGGTGTAGAAGGAGTGAAAATGAGTTGCAAGGGCTGGTGACTTGTAGGGAGACTGAAGAAAGAAGTCTGGTTGTTCGGGTATGCTTGAATTGAAGTGATTTGAAGAGAGAGAAGGTTGACGGAGTGGAGATGGAGTGAGCATTGGAGAGTCGTAATTTGAGGATGAAGGGTCGTTTATGAGAGATGGAGGAGTGCAGTGGTGAACAGGTCTACAGGGAGATAAGCTTGAATTACGAGGATTGATCATCTATTATATATCTTTGCCGTCGTCGTGGTCGTCGTGGTCTAGTCGTGGTCTGGTCGCTTTGCTTTTTTTGAATATCTCACGCAGGCTGTCAACAATATCACGTGATCGCGATTGTGCCTTCCCAGCCTCGAGGCTCTCACTACGGTACATGGCTATGGCTACGATCAATAATACAGATGAGATAAGAAACGAGAAATTCATTGTTACAGTAGCTGCGACCAGCTCGGCCACACAGCCATAAAGTTATCGGCACCGTCCGCTGTCAATAAGCGTAGTTGTCGGAAATGCTTAATATCTGCAAACCGAAGACCCGAGTTTGACCATCTCTTTCTCATCCATCCACTACACCCACCAACAATGGATATCTCGTGAGCCCCCGTCTTCATCGTTTTCCATAGCCTCTGTCAGATTAATCTATCTCGAAAAGCTCCATTCTGCAGGGCGGTTATCACCACCCACTTGCTCGCACATGGCAGGCCAAGCAGCAGCTCACAAAATCCATGCTGATGTACCCGATCTTTATCACCGATGACCCAGATGCCCGCGTCGAAATACCAAGCCTACCTGGTCAATGTAGATGGGGTGTTAACAAATTAGAAGCCTTTCTTGGACCTCTGGTCAAAAAAGGCCTTCAGAGTGTCATCTTGTTTGGTGTACCCATGAAATGCATCAAGGTCTTTTTCGACTTCGTCTTGGTAAAATAAGCCATCGACTGATGATTCCGTCAGGACCACCGTGGCACACCAGCAGATGATCCAGAGGGTCCTGTGATTACCGCGATCAAACGGCTGCGCTCCCTATTCCCAGATCTATTCATCGCATGCGATGTATGCCTTTGTGAATACACGGATCATGGGCACTGTGGCCTCTTAAACGAGGACGGCACGATTAATAATCAGCCGTCCGTAACGCGCATCGCGGAAGTGGCTCTCAACTATGCAAAAGCAGGAGCACATTGTGTCGCTCCAAGTGACATGATGGACGGAAGGATCAAAGGCATTAAAAGGGCTTTGATCGACGCAGGATACGGTAACAAATGTACTCTGATGGCGTACTCTGCCAAGTTTGCGAGCTCCCTATATGGGCCTTTCCGGTATGTAGAAAACCGATGAAGATTTAATACACACTCATCTAGCTGCTTCAGTGACGCGGCCGGCAGTGCGCCATCGTTTGGAAATCGTAAATGCTACCAGCTTCCTGTTGCTGCTCGTGGATTAGCTAGGAGAGCGATCGTGGGTCTCGACTATGCGTGTTACATTTCATTGGCTAAACATGAATCTAGATAAGAGATCAAGAAGAGGGAGCAGATATCATTATGGTAAAGCCTGCTATGCCCTATCTTGACATCATTGCAGATGCAGGACAACTGGCTGCCGACCGTCCCATCGCATGCTACCAGGTAAGTGGGGAGTTTGCAATGGTTGTTGCCGGTGCAAAAGCGGGAGTGTATGATCTTAAAATCATGGCATTTGAGAGTGTGGAGAGCATGGTTCGCGCAGGAGCTACGTTGATCTTGACGTATTTCACTCCAGACTTTTTAGATTGGCTGAAAAAATGAAACAAATAGATAGAAATAGACACTACTTACTGTATCATCACGCTCTCATGCCAGATTTACGTTTGGCTGTCTTCACAGTGCTTGCCGTCGCTCTCGTCTCGGCGACCTCGTATTCTGCGTTGTATAACACATATCTAGACACATCAAACCCCCTTCTCGCCCATCTCCCACACCCGCTTTCGAAAACACACTATTTCGCCAACAAGGCAAACATCCTCAACGTGCACTTTATAAAAAAGGCATGGGGCTGGACATCTGCCGTCTTCTTCCTTTCATGGCTAACTAGCCCACCCGAAACGCGTACGTTTGAAAGAATCGGAAAATGGCTCGTAGAAACAGCCATGTGGCTCGCTTTCACAGCCTGGTTCTTTGGCCCCTCACTCATCGAACGCTTCGTCATAGTCTCTGGCGGTGAATGCGTCTTGGCTCTGCCATCTGGTGAACCTATCGCTGTACCAGCAGAATACTGCTTAAGTAAAACACAGCTTTCGCCAGCTAGCCATCCACACATCTTCGCTGCAGTGTCGGGCCTGACTACTCCACCCTCCGAAAACTGGAACGCACTACCGCGGCTCAGAAGGGGCCACGACATTTCAGGTCACATCTTCCTTCTGACAATGTCTACCCTGTTTCTTGCCGACCAATTACGATACTCGTTGCGCTTGCCCCGCCGTTCTACCGTTCACAACTTCGCAGTCGCTGCAAATATCGTTTTGATTGGTATCTGGCTCTTTGCAATCTACACTACTGGTCTATATTTCCATTCTCCTTTAGAGAAGCTTACGGGGTTTAGTACGTATCAGCCTTTCCCTTCGTCTTTAAGGTCTTTTCTTATAACTAAATTGCCTCACTAGTCCTTGGCGTGTCCTCTTATATCATTACACTTATTCCAGAGGTCGAGGCGAAAGAAAGGATGATGAAAGCAGAAAAGGCGAAGGGAAGGGCGAAACAGACCTGAAAGGGCACACCCGACTGCAGACCAGCTCGTCCCTGTCGGTTTGAAGGTGTCTCCGTTGTACGCAGCCCGCACCGAACTTGACATTATCATACCTCTAGATACGCTCTACACTACCGCCAACTGATATGATGTGTCACGTAATTCAGAATCCGTCATGTGTGGTGCGCAGCGCACGTACTGCACGATCAATGAGTGACAATGATCGCCGCAGCGCAGACTCCGCCGCTGAGGGCTGTGCTATTCATCCGCTTCTGGCGATTAGGAGATAATAATAAAAAAACACAGCTAGTTACGGCTTATGACAAGCTCAAGATACCATGAGCATTTGAACTAAGCCCTTGGAATGTGAAACTGCTGTTCCCTGTTCCCATACGTGTGGCTTCGTTGTTCAACTGGCGGCTGCCGAAGCTTAAGCGCTTGGTAGGCTTTCTTTCCATATCCCTGTCTATAGCGCGATGCTTCCTTGCCCTGTCCCTCGTTATCCTCGCGACGTATCACAACAACCTACTATCACTCTCCCTTCCCCCCCTTCTCTCCAGGCCATGTCCATGGATCCCTCATCCGTTGACTTTCGTGCCTTCTACCCTCACACACCGAACGAGGTCAAGCACCGCAAACGAAGCACCATGGTCCAGCTAAGGACTCTCGAGGCTGTTTTCAAACGCGACACAAAGCCTAATGGCCCTTTACGTGTCGAGCTTGCCACACAGCTCGGTATGACTCCAAGAGGCGTCCAGGTATGATCTTCCACCGTCGGCCCACTTGTTCTCAGGCGCTCTCCCCTAGGTCTGGTTTCAGAACAGGTATGGCCGCTTTTTTTCGCAAGTTGACCTTATGATCTATATCTCTACTCCGTTCCCCTACTCTTTTCCGTCTATCGCAGACGGGCAAAGGAGAAATCTAATGCAAGGAGGGTCCAAACCGTACCCCAGTCGAACTCTTCAGAAACGCAAAACTTGTTACTTCCGCCAAATCTCCAGCTTAGAGGGGAATCGACCATGTCCGAATGGGCGGCAATACCTGTCAACCCGCGTTTTCTCCTTGCTGATATCGACTCGCACGCTTATAACCAAGGTTCTCCCTTCGTCAACCCCTTTCCCTTACTTAACCCGTCTTCGAGTATCACGACCAACCCTGACCTCCCTCATACCCTCCTTTCTCCTCCCCCACAAACAGAAAATGACGCTATCAATGATCGTCGTGTCATTCCGCAGACACCACTTAGTCGAACCTCGCATGCGCAACCTCGGCGCACTACTCCCTCGGCTTTTACGCCTAACTGCCTTGATGTGAGTGGCGCTTCTTACTATACCCATCTTTCGTGTATACCCGACCCACTGCCGACTCCCGATTCCTCATTCGGTACCGCTGGCGTACCATCAATGACCTTTGGCGGCTCTCGGGACGGTCTGTACAACTTCTCGAGTTTTCCACAATACGTTGGTGGACCGGAGGAGAATCACAATTGTCTGACGGAGAGAACAAGTGTGGAGAGCAATACAGAGAGTACAAGAATAGGGAGTGTAACGAGTGTAAGGATGGGAAGTGATACGGAGAGCATCAGAATGGGGAGTGTGGTGAGTGTAGGGATGGGAAGTGATATGGAAAGCGTCAGAATGGGGAGTGTGACGAGTATAGAGGCCGGGAGTGATACAGAGGGTTCAAGAATGGGACGCTTGGAGTCGCAAACAATGGAAATGAAGGTGGGGAATGAGATGAATATAGACGACGCTGGGAAGCAACACAAGGCATGTTTAGTTGATGGTTATCTCGTGTGTGACAGACGTCAAACTGTGCTGACGAGCAAACTGTGCTTTTCAGATGCTTCATGCATGGGGTCTTTCAGTTGATCCTTGTTCCACCGACCCCGCTACCTTATTCAAACTAGCGACCGTCTTCGAAGATATGAGTTTGTATAAGAAATTCCTTTTATGCAGTGAAGGAGATGCACAAACAATAATTGATGTACTTCAACTTGTGAGTCATATCCTTTCAAGTGCATACGATTGAGCGAATTATTTGCGGCGTAGCTTTTGGATACGCAATCGCTGGAAGACTCTCGCCGACGACAGGTTATCACCGCAATGCGGCGGCTTTCAGAAAGGACGGGACTTTTCCCATCGTGTTTCGAACTCCATCTGAATTCGGTGGAAGTCCTTGAGGATCAGTGCACCAAGTCTGGCGGCTATGCCGACATCTACATGGCAAGGTTTAAAGATGAAAATCTATGTCTCAAGGTTATCAGGACTTACAAGAGTTCTTTGGTCGAACATATGGCAAAGGTATGCTTTGCAGAACAATACAGATGTAACGCAAACCTAACCGAAATAGATCTACGCACGTGAAGTAATCCTCTGGGGACAATTATCTCACCCAAACCTCCTTCCTTTTTATGGTCTATATTCGTTTCGATCCCGTATCTCGTTCGTTTCACCCTGGGCAGACAACGGACATCTTGGCGATTACCTAGAACGCAATAATCCTGCCAATCGCCTTCTTTTGGTGAAAACATAGCTGTTCGACATGACTGAAATATCGCTGACGTGCTTTAGTGTTCGGACACAGCGGCTGGTATCAGTTACCTCCATGATAATGCCATCGTTCACGGGGATATAAAAGCGGTAGGTATGCCTACTGTGAATGCTTTGGGGATGCAGTCTGATTATACTTTAAAAGGCAAACGTCCTTGTTGACCGATCAGGAAGAGCCTGCTTAGCGGATTTTGGGTTGTCGAGTGTAACAGACCCGCAGATATTACACTGGGCTAGCCATTCATCTGTAGCGTCCAAGGGCGGAAGTATTAGGTGGCAAGCTCCCGAATTACACGCGCTAGAGTCTGACGACGCTGAAGGGGAAAAAATTGTCCACAATAGCAAGGAAAGCGATGTTTTCGCCTGGGCTTGCTTATGCTACGAGGTGCTACTTGGTTGAATACAACATGTCACATCTTTGAACTTGATTGATAGGTCTTCACTGGACAAGTGCCATATTTCGAATCCACTCGTAACTCAACGGTAATTCTCAAAATAAGCCGCGGCGACCATCCAACGCGTCCACCCGATGACACTGACCCCTGGACTCGATTGGGATTGACTACTACTCTGTGGGACATGATGGAGAATTGTTGGAACTTTCAGCCCCTGGAACGTCCAAATATCTCCACAGTAGTCTCTCGGCTCGAACTTCTGACGCCGGAGGATACGAGAACACCCTCTTCATGGCAAGAAAGATCTGCAATGCGATTCCGAAACGTGCAGTGTGATTACCCCGACCCACATCGGCTGACGGATTTGGATATGATCTTGTCTCGACTGTTATAATTTTGAACTCGCCAAAAGTCCTCCAAAACATTTTACGCAGACAAGTGATTCGGGTCAGCCGCACCTGGCATTTCAGCATGCCCCTTTGAAGCCAACGCCTATCGTCCTCCGTCAGCCATAGACTTCCGGCGTTTGGCACAAGGTGTGTTGAGGGTGTGACAATCGTTATCTGCATTTAGAGCGGCTTTGGCACGCACGTATACCACTTTCGCTTATATCACAATAACATCGATAATCCTAAATAGTTGTATGCGAGCCGCGAGAAAGGGATAAAACATTAAAGGTATATATGCACAATGCGATAGTCCATTACTATTGCTGAATGATACACTAAGAAAATGTAATCTAGAACATCCACCATGTAAGTAGCACCCAAGCCATAAGTACAGGCCAGAAGATACTCAGCACATCCTTCACTACCATACGAAGCACCCGGTGCCTTAGCATCGGCGTATAATCTTCACTTTTTAGCAATTCAAAGAGAGCACTAAGGGCGCTCCAACTAAAAGTCGGTGCTCTGATAGTCATTCGTCTCCTACGACCTCTGAACACGAAGGTCCATGACCATGACCATTCGCGACTTGCAGCAGACTTGAGGCCGGGAGCTGATGTGTAACGAGGCATCTTGGTTAGCGAGTTGCCTCGCCGATGATTAGGTGACCATGGTTTATCCGTTATGCGACCATCTTGCCGCGATGCGTACTGTGTAGGATACATAGCATCATCATCATCTTCATGAGAGTAATATGCCGGGGGTAGAAGTGGTGAACCAAGTGGCGTGGCTGGTCTCGATGCACGAAATGTAGGACCGGCAAGTGTTGAGGGCGTTCGAAAATGAGATGGTAGCGAGCTCCTTGGGCTGGTTGGGGCAGCAGGGGTATAAGGCGACCATATGGCTGACTCGGGCGAAGGATTGGGTGTATTTTCGCCACTGCTCTGTGGGGATATACTGATGGGCTCGATCTGTGGAACAAGGGCATGGCGTTTCCGCATTGCTGAAAGAACGACAAGACTAAGGGTTGTTAGTATAAAAAATGGAAAGTACAGCTTGGAGTATATGCCATATTGATCTGGGAGTAGACATGGTCTATCACTGAAAGATTTTTCAGTAGGATCGGTGTTGGGTTCAACCAGACTTAGAAGCTGGAAGCCGGGACGACGGATATGATTGGCCATCGAGAAAGATTTGACTGTAACTTCCCGAACATCTGCACCCGCATGTTCCGTTTTGTTTTTTGTTGTATGCACATATTCACAGTAATCGCGGTTATCCCCACTGATCGCAGAAAGGTAAGCTAAGAGGGAGTAGGTGGTGCAGTTGCGGATACCAACCTATACACCGCTGACGGCTGGAGTGTTTTCAATAGAAAGGCTGTAGTTTGTTTACCAAGCGTGTTTTGATAACCATGACCAACTCCCCTGCGTATTGTACCCTTCTCTCTCCAAGGTCCGCATGAGGCAGAATCGGGTCTTGCAAGCGGTATATGGCTGAGTAGGAAAAGTGGATTGTAGTCTAGACCGATCTCGACATTAGTAAATGCGAGCACATGGTGCATACGCCTCACCTCGTTTTGTATTTTTGACAAAAGCAGCTGCGCCTCCAGGAAGGGGAGTCCATCTGTCAAATTCAGTGCTATGACCAGCACGCTGATAATCTTCATCCACAAGGCCGGGTGCATCAAGTAAAAGGAAAGTGTGGTTCCTGATGATGATCTGCTGATTGAACGGCCCAAAAGCCTTCAAATAGTGGCTTCGAATCTGCTTGGAAAATGACGGTGAGATACCCATTCTACGCGGAGTGGGGCGTTAAGTAGATTGACTAAAATGTAAAAAAACTCGCGTACCCCACATCGTTATTCCCAGGTATATGATATACCTTCACAGATGGATGGGAAGTGAATATGGACTTGAATTTGTGGACGTGTTGCAGATACCTGAAACAATCAATTTCTTACGCTGAAACAACGAAGATATCTTAACCTCACTCCTTCTCATCCCTGACGAACCTGCCACTCGCGAGCATGTCGCCGAGGAAGATAACAATATGAGGTCGAAGGCGGGCGGTGACATGCCAGCTCTTTTTCAGGTTCAAGTCAAACACGAAGCGACGAATGGGACCAAAGAGCGACGACCGTTCTTCATCCTGCAACGGGTGCTGCACTTGTGGATCTGCAACCAGCAATACGCGGGTTGGTTTCGTTTGGGATTGCTATACAGATTCAGTCATTAGCACGTGAATGCCGAGCTGCATACGTACTAGCGGCCACTTGCACGACGACAGACTCCAGAAAAAGATGCCTAGCTCCGCCCAAATGATAAGTACGATCCAGCAAAGTCTGAAGAGGTTGACGGTGACGGTGCGAGAGTAGAGATGACTTGAGGCCTTGAACTTCCGGCGTTCACCAAGGCGCATCGTATTTTGCATCAGCAAAACACTTTGAATATATTCTTGGCTGAACTTTCAATATCGGATGTGTTGGCAGGCACGCATGGACTTGTTTGCTAAAGCCGACTAAATCAAACACAATTCTGTCATCTTCCATGATTGACGCTTGCAAAAAAAAAAAACTTTTTTTTTTTTTTACTTGAGCTACCCTCTGCTAAAAAAAACCTGCTCCAGCTGTCGACAAATTTACCAAATTTCTACAGTCGCTCGCACCCTCACTCGACATCTTTCAGCGACACACTGGCAGGAATGTTAGCACATACGTGGATAAGGCGCTGGCCAAGCCGGAACTATCCATATCCATCAGGTTCTCTGAAAGATCTAACAAAGTGTACGGCACATGGACATGCTCAAAGTTTTCTCTCGTGATCGAAATGCTGTTACCTATCTACTTGGACCATGTGTTCTTTTTTGCTAGCCGACTTATTTTCGTAGTCACCTCAAAAGGCTTCAGTCTCCACTTAGCAATCAACACTAAATCCATTGGGTTCCCAATCCAATGCCACAAAGTATGAGAGGGACCCATCTGCTTCCAGATGGACCTGCTGACCCCAACCCTGACTTGGTCACAGGCCCACCAATCATGGAACACAAGTAGAGGAAGGGATGTGTTTAACATAAAATTGTAACACAGGGTAGCCTGGGACCTTAATTTCCCTTTGAGGATCAGCTTGGTTACTCTTGGCCCATCTGTCCAGAATTCTATCAGGAACTTTTGAATATAAAGATAAAGCTATTTCGGTGTCGGACCGTCCTCGATCCCCTCAGATGCCCTCATCCAAGTCGTCCGACCTCTCCGAGAAGCATGTTGAGGTCAATGAAGATGCTGAACGAGCGCCCGCTGAGACGAGTTATCCTCCAGCGATGGTAAACAAAACTATGTACGTTCGTCGTCTGTGATTTTGGGCCATTGGATAACCTCACTCCAGCCGAAAAGTCGACGTCCGCATGCTGCCTTTGCTTGGACTCTTATACGCAGTCTCTTTGATTGATAGAACAAATCTTGGCAATGCTCGTATTGCAGGGATGGAACGGGATTTGGTACTTTTCGATCCCTTACAACCTCCTGGCATCGTGATTCATGACTGGTACAGAGACTAGGAGTCGGTGATCGATTCAGCATTGCTTCATGTCTATATTTTGTTCCATACATCCTTCTGTGAGCTAATACTCGTGGCTATTTCGAGCACTCTTCGCTAATGTGTATACAAGTCAATTGCCAAGTAACATTCTTTTGCGACTCCTCGGAGCCCGGATTTGGCTCACCATCTGCGTCACTGGATGGGGTATAGCTCAGTTGGGTATGGGTTTCGTCACGCGATGGGGGTATCTTGTACTTTGCCGGGTTTTTCTTGGAGTCTTTGAGGTAGAGTCAAAAAAGAAAAGCTATCAAACTGAAAATCTAACTCTCCCGAAGGCTGGATTTTTCCCTGCTATGGTGTTTATCATTACTACATGGCATGATTCCTCCTGCAGAATTTTTGGATGTGTATTCTGATTGAAGAATACAGGTATGAACGACACGAGGTGCAGAAGCGTTTGGCTTTCTTCTACCTGTTCTCCATCTTTATTGGAGGGTTCAGTTCGATTTTTGGTGTGTGTACACTCACTCTTTCCTCTCCAAAAAGTCTCATGCCACTATATCTTATTAGCCTATGCTCTGACACTTATAGCACCCGCTGGTGGACTTAGCGGCTGGCAATGGATTTTCGTATGTATACTACTAAATGAGTCTCTAGAAGTTTCAGCTCAGCATACTTTAGATTATTGAAGGCATCATCACGATAGTTCTCGGCCTTCTTACCTATATGTTTGTGCCGGATTTCCCAGACAAGAATCGGTTCTTAAGCGAAGAGCAGACAAAGGTCCAGATTTTCTGCATTACACCATGGCCATCTAATCTTATACGACCATAGATTATACTCGACCGGGTAGAGAAGGATCGAGGAGATGCTCTGCCTGATAAAATGAGTTGGGAAAAGATCCGCCTCCATCTCGGCGATTGGACAATGTGGGCTTACGGTGAGAAGTGCAATGCTTTTGAACCCGCGAATCACTCAATTTTCCCTAGCTCTGATGTTCATGAGCGCAACCATGCCTGCGTATGCTATTGGCACGTTTTTGAACTTACATATATATATATCATGGAGCTGACACTCTGGACAACAGGGTTTTTCGTTTCGATAATCCTGGCTGGTATGGGCTACACCGTTCGAGATTCGCTTCTTCTTTCAGCTCCTCCCTACGCCTTTGCTGTAAGTGCACCCATCTCTTCTTCTCCCTTTAATTTGACCACCAAGTTGATCGTAGGCGATATGCTGCTTCGTCTTTGCATACATTTCGGACAGGACAAGACAAAGGGCTCTTCTAATTGCAATTCAGACTGTTGTCACAATCATCGGTCTTGTCGTTACCGCCTACGCCAAACTCAACGGTGCTCGCTACTTTGGTAATGCCACTTCAGTTTGTTTTCAGCGTCCGTTGACCCGGTCGTATAGGACTTTTCTTGACGTGTGCAGGGGCTTCCTCTAATATTCCCGGCGTGCTGTCTTATGTTAGCCCAATTCCCAGTTGAATCGTACCATTTACTTACTTGCCTCCAGAATGCCAACAATATTGTTTCACATACCAAAGTAAGCCCTACACTTCCCTTTTGCACCGTAGTATTCAAGTCACTCAGCGGTCTGTTTCTACTGCGGTGATAATCGCATTCGGAGGCATCGGAGGTATTTTTGCCACCACAGTGTAGGTTTTGCATCTCCAGGAATCCTCAATTACTTATCGCATGTCAATAGATATCGTCAAAAGGACCACCCTAGGTATGTTACGTGATTATCCCTTCACTTGTCGAGCTGACACCTAATTAGATATCTGAATGGAATTTGGGCAACGATTGGTTGCCAATTTCTGATGCTCGTCCTTTTGGCTGCAACATCGATAACGTTTACCCGGCGCAACAGGCTTGCTCGAGAAGGGAAGTTGGGCCCTTTGGAAGGCCAACCAGGGTTTTATTATACGATTTAAGGTTAAATATTTACGCCTGCAAACGGGGGTTCGTCATTTCTCACGAATAGCAACGTGAAACCTCAAGTTTAAGTGTCTAGTGGCCGTGTAATGATGTGTATAGTTAGAATAATCGAGTCGTATCGTTCGAAAGTTCTTCCAGTGGTATCATAATCTGAGTTTTCATTGATGGGCTTTTTCGTAACAACTAGTGATACACCGAAAACATTAAGACTGAGCACAAGACAGTGCACTACTTGTCGTTATTCCCAATCGCTATCCGCGTCGGAAGTATCGTCTCTTTTGTCGTCTTTTCTAGCGGCGTGTTGAGAATCCTTTGGGCTAACGTTTCCGGACGAGATGAGGTCATAATCTTCACTGCTATCTCTTGCAACTGGGGATGGAACGGATGACGGCGTGAGGGCCGGTCTCTCGTTTGTAGTAGTTGTATTCGCGTTTGCGTTTGCGCTGGTGTCATCGTCATCGTCTTCCCAGCTGAACTCCTCTTCTTCGGCAGGACCAGCACCTATGCCAAATTGGTTAGTGACAAGCAATACGCCGGAATTTCAACCTACTTTCTAATAAAGCTTTGCGCTTCTTCTCCTCTAACTCAATCTGGTGTGCACGGAAAAAGAAACGTTTCCAAAATTCGGTCTCAGATAGTTCGGAGGGAACTAATATCTGTGAACATATACATAAAGCGAAGATCATGTTATCTCACCTAGCGTATCTCGTGTAGCTTTGAGAGTGTTTCCAGTATCCGGATCGTTTAGAAGTCCATTAATTTTACTTGAACAGTGTTCTTCTTCAATCCCGCCTTTAGCAGTGAACTCCGAAGCAGCCCACGTCGAATAAAGCTCCTCTACATCGGTTGCAGGGTCATGCCGTATGATTGCAGGATCAAGCTTCAATCGACGTAACAAAAACTCAGCTCGGGTAGCAACCGCCCTCTGAGCCTCGATGTGACGGTGTTGAGGTGCAGACTTGGAAGTTGATGCGGATGGGTTGCTAGACTGTGTCGCCGAGTCTGACGAGGATTCCATTGGCAAGGACCACATATCCGATCCATCCCAGACGAGGCCTGAAGTACTCGTTGATTCTTCAGGTGGTATTATCTTGACAGCATCTCGCAGGACGTCACCAGCTTCCTTTACCGCCTCCCGTATGAGTGCTTCACTCTTATGCGCATACTCTTCTGCCTGTGCACGAGTCACGCCCTGTACACGTTGAAACTCGCTAACAAAATTTGCTCGAAGATGGGGAAGGTCGATCTGCTCTGACGCGTGTCTAAGAGACTCTGGGAGTTGATTGCGGGCTGACTCCAGAAGATTTGGTGGCAAGGCTGCTTGAAGGCGGGAGAAGAGGGATGTAGGAGTAGATGTAGACGTGGAGGCGGTAGAATTTGCTTCTTGCGTGGAGGTGGAGGGTTCTGTTGAGCCCTGTTCCACGGATTCCCTTGATATATCCGAGTCTTGACCAGCAGCCGTTGACTCAGGCGAAGCAGCTGCGCTTGGCTCCTCGGTCAACTTTGTGAATTCCCTCTGAGCTTGTACCACGACATTATTCAAGTCCTTGCGTGCAGTTTCGAGTACGTTCTGGCTCTACAGTATCCATACTGCGTGAGAAAGAGATCCCAGCAAACCATTCGTTTTCTTGCCTGTTTCCTAAAGCCTCCCCAAAACCGACCCAATTGACCGATTACTTCTGACACCTCTTCATTGAGACTCGGTCCTGGCTCTTGGTTTTGTTGATTTGGGGTAGTTTGACCCCCAATGTCATAATTATCCAGAAAATTCATAAGGCTGTATGAGACGGTTGTCAATCAATGTAAAGCCTGTGTATACTTTGACTTGGCTTCAAACAGTCTTGTGACGTCAAGAATGATAATTTGATAATTGACACAAAACTAGCTAATCACTACATGGCTCAGAAGTTAAGTCTGTTTTCAAGCCTGAACTGCGATTCGAGGTGCCGACTTGTCCATTGGGAAAGAGTCCATTGCTTTCGCGGTCGTCGTGAACGATGCGCTTTGTAATTTGTGAGCCTTACATTCACGGACGAAATCGGTGAACATCTGGCAAGAAAACGAGTTGCTTTACAACACACAAGTTCAAGAAAAATACATACCTCGATAGTATCAAGAGGCCCACCGGCACTCTCTGGATGGAATTGAACTCCCCAGACCTTCTTTCCAGATTCCGCTGTCGATTTTATACCTTCAACAGAGGAATCGTTACAATTGATGAAGAAAGGCTCCCAGCCTTCAGGGAAAGGATCGTCCAACTTCAGAGCATATTGGTGATTTTGGCTGCAACCCAAATTTAGTTTAGGCTTCCATGTAGAGGTGGATTATACAGACCTCGTGACATATACTCGACCAGCTTTGATAGAGCCGGCAGATGCGAGGGCCAAAACTGGCTGATTGTGTCCACGGTTACCAAAGGTCATTCGATAAGCACCCAATCCGGCGGCCATTCCAATAATTTGGTGACCCATACATATTCCAAATACTGGCTTCTTCCATTCTTGTAGGGTTCGGCGAAGCTTGAGTGCAGCTTCCATGCAATGTGCAGGGTTACCGGGGCCGTTGGTCAAGAATAAGCCGTCATACTGGTCTCTGACGGTGTTGAAATCAAAATTCCACGGGAAAACGGTTACAGCAGAGTCACGTCGAACTAGAGAGCGTAATATATTTGCTTTCGCGCCGAAATCAAGAACAGCAATTTTGATAGAGCCCCCAGGATTGAGCTGATAGGGCGCTTTAGTGGAAACTTGATCGACCAGATTCTCTGTAGAGGGGTCCCAAAAGTCTTGGGTTGCAGGCGGAGGAGCGGAAGCATCCGCTCCAATAGCTACACGGCCTAAAGTGGTACCCTGATCGCGCAATAGTCTGGTGATTGCACGTGTGTCCACACCAGTGATGGCCGGGACATTGTGTCGTTGGCACCATGACGCAAGCGACTCGACTGCCGTGTAATGAGAAAATTTCTCGGCAACATCACCGACGATGACGGCGGAGCATTGAACTTTTTCAGATTCAAGGATTACGCCAACATCTTGATTATCGAAGGGTGCTTTGTTGGAAGGAACGCCATAGTTGCCAATAAGAGGGGTGGTGAAGACCAAGATTTGACCACGGTAAGAAGGGTCAGTCATTGACTCTGTATCTGTAGATGCGGTTGAGATGAAAGCCAATGAGGATGCAACAAGAACAGAACCGACATGAAGTGATCGAGGTTGAAAACACTGTTTCTCCAAATATACTCTTTGGAGCGCCGAAAGATCGGCCATAGAAAGATTGACCAGTCTTCAAGTGCAAAGCTGCAGGGATGCTGGTGATGGAGCCTGAATGTGTAGCCAAACCTCGAGAGAGACGAGGTGTGCGCATAATGTGACGGATAAACATGATTGGTTGCTTGATGTTGTGATTTAGAGGTTGGAGAGGGTGTATACGAGGTCACTGAGGTAGCTGATAATATGCTTGAGCACACCCAAAAGACGAGAGTGAAATGAAAGTGAATGGCTTACTCGTCTCTAGTACTTTGTGTGAAGAGCATTCACTTTTTGAAGAGATCCTTAGCTTGGCGAGAGGATAAGAAGCAGAGTCAGAGCAGCAAAAATTTTACCCAACACGTGGACGGAGTTTGATTTTAATTGTCTTATTACGGCTATTACGCTGTCGACTATGCATCCCTCCTACATACTCGCCAAGTACTGTACTCAAGATCCGTTATTATTTCGTCCTCGTTCGCATCACTCCTGCTCGCCTCCATTTCGGTACGTGCGATTGCTCTTCTGCCTCGCTGTCGTCCGAATCGGAGTCGGATTCCGACTCAATCTCATCTCCCTTCCTCCCATACATATCCATCACTCTTTCTTGATCCTTAGGGGTAGATGATACTGGTCGTGCATTGACCGGCGTCGAAAAAATCCCGTGCTCGCTGCTAATATCACTGAGAGGGCGATACTTGGCTCTCGCCATAGCTTTAGCCTTAGCTTTTGACTGCTGAACGACGGCCTCAACTTCGTTTTCGTCATCCGAATCATTTGAAACAGAATCATTAACAACCCCATTCTGAGACACGTCTTCGGGCTGTGATGAATGAGTTCCTGCGGGAACAAGGAGTGCAGGATCCTTGGCTGAACGATCTTGTGATACCTCTTCTCCCACATTATTAGGAATACCAGTTTCCACATCCATATGATATAAAGGACTACTGGGTTCCAATTCGTCAATCATGACCGTCGAATTCGCATCAGCAGGTGTAGACGAAGGGGGATTTAGAGTAACCCATGGGGTGTCGTTTTTGGTGCTTGAAGGACCGTCCTGCCTTGTATTCGCTCTCCCCAGCCTAGCAGGAAGTACAGTAGTGACATTGTCATCCATTCGAGTGGGTGTAATTGATCTAGTTCCGGTTGTAGCTTTGGTCCGATCCTGGGGAGTTCCTTGTGCTGTGTCAGCTTGAGACGGCGCCGACGCTTTTGATAGGCCCGGGCTTTCAACCTTGTTAGAGCCTCTCCGACTTTTCATCCGTGCAATTATCCCAAGTCTGGTACTCGACTGATTAATCCTACCAGACGTCGTTGGAGATGACATAACAGGCTGGGAAGTAAGTGGATTAAGAAGTGTGGGGGCGGCAGTAGGTGGCGAAGCTGCTTTTGCCCTGGGTGCATCTGAAGCCATCTGTACGGGGTTTGGTCGTGCCAAGGATATAGAATCCTTCGATGTCACCAACATCGTGCCTTGCGGGATACTTCTTGCATCAGATTCGGCAGTACCTTGAGCTAACGCAGAGCAAGGTTCTGCAGCAACGGTAGCTTCCGATCTTTCCTTTTCCCCTTGCTGAGCAGTCGCCTGAGGGACTATAAGATCCGTATCCGAACCTAAGACGACGTTGGGTCTTGTATGACGAGCTCGGGGCAAGCTCGCTTCCATTACAGATGAAGCATCACCGTCGATGCTGGACGACGAGTAATACGACGAGTCTGATATGTTGGCGTTACGAAAGCGTTGTCGTGAGCCGCTTTCATCCTCTTCTTCCAACTCCTGAGCTGGTTCCTCGTCACTACTTTCTGGAAAGCGTTTATCAGTAACACGAAGTTTTGGCCCACGTATCAAGGAGACCAGACCAGAATCACTTAAAAGAGGCGCTTTATCAGGAACGGGAGCGGCCCGCAATTGATCATGACCGTCGTTAGCCGTCTTGTAGGAGCGAGAGGTGTTTGTGTCCGCTCTTACAAACGCTTGATGGCTTGCAGATGAAGAAACTTGTCTCTGTTCGCTTTCCTCAAGTCGTTGACGAGATATACCCTCTAATATAGCAGGATATTCTTCCAGATTGTGGGATGGAGAAAGCGAGTGGAGAGGGTAAGTAGAAATATGTTCGCGGTCGCCAGATAGTTGAGGTGTCTGTAGTGGTGACGAAGGTATGCGCTCTGCTCCGACAGCTGTTAGGAGTCCAGGCTTTTTTGGTAAACGTGCTGTACAATCTCACCATCTGAAACCGTTATAGCTTTCTTCTTCGTTGCTTTCTTATTACAGGAGTGGGGCATGATGATTTTTTGACCTGGTGTCTCAGGAACATTGGCTTGGGCAGTTCGTCTAGCGGCCAGCAATTTCGGGAGAAAGTCGTCGATATGTATTTCCACCTGTGGCCCTGATGTACCCTGCTGAGCTTGCATCAATGTTAGTTAAAAGTTGAAGTACTTCAAAGTTGCTCTAACATACCTGTTGAAGCGTTAAGCGTTTTCTGGGCAATGTTAGCTGCCCTAAAAGCACCTGACAATTGATCAACAAAAATCAAAGTGCACTGCACAAAAATTTGATTACTTTGGTCCCCATCGTTGAGAGCTGGGGGTAAATTAAGTATATGCCAGGTAAGACTAAGAGAGTCCCTACATTGTTGCAGAGAACTATGCAAATCGACTTTCCTATCACCAGCTATGTCTATTTGAGCATTGGTGAACTAAGTATAGTAATAAAGAAAAGACACCTTCTGATTCAATATGGGAGCTTTTTAGCTTTTTGATAGCAATCTCATTGGTTTCTATATTCCAGGCGTTTAGGATATGCGTCACTCGCAATTTCTCTCCTACCTGCCACGTTTGAGATTGCTCTAACAGGACTTCCTACCGAGCTCGTCGCATGCTCCAGGAGTGGAATTGCTTTGTGCCTCCTCTTTGATCCCTTCTTAGCTGGAAGACGAGGTTCAGCCGCTTTTTGTGAGATAGTTGATTGTTCGTTGGTCAATTCTCCATCTCCGTGTTCTTGCGTAAAAGAAGTTGGTGAAGTATCTTCAAATGCTTTGATATCAGATGCAGAAAAACTAGGTGATGAAGTATGCCTAGTGGGCTCTTGAGTGCTATTGATAACCGCAGAATCTCGAGCTAGACGATTGATGCCGTTCGTCTCTCTTCTCTTCGTCAGCTTCTGTTTTTCGACTATAGAGTCGCTGAGGGCTTGAGGTGTGGCCGATTCACTGCTGACCTCCTCGTTGCATGGTTGACCAATAATAGCTTTACCCTTTTTGACCCCTGAGAGCTCCGCCACCCTAGGAGATCCGCTCTTCTTATGTGACGACATCTAGAAGAAGTTTAGCATAGCTAAACGGAGATACACAAGAACAGGTTCACCGCGAGTCCCGATGTGGTTGAGACTGCTTCCGCATCGTCTGCCCTCCCTACGTTTACCCGTACATTGACAGATTTAGTAGCATGAGCAAGAGAGTAGAACGCATCAAAATCATCGTCTGTAAACATATGTCATGGGGCGTCTTGGGAACATTCTATGCATTGAACTAACCATCCTCGAGATCTACAGCCTTTTCTCCCCTAATTTGTGCTAACGAGATATATACATCGCTTTCTAAGCCCAGTTTTTTCCTAATTACAGTTTTCATGCCGCTAAGCGACTCTTCTAGCAGAGAATTTTTATCAGAAGTGGTTTATGCAAAGGACAAATAAACTTTACCCTTGAATAATCGATCGAAAGTCCGAAACGGGGTATAATATGATATTCTTGGGTACTCTGCGTCGCGTTTTCTCTTCTTGCCTTTTGCCATCGTAGCGTCGTCGCGTGAAAGGCAGGTGAGAAGGGGCGAAACATACTCAAGTTAGGTGCCGAAGCGTAAGAGCTCGGAGTCAACAAGTGCAAACAACTAGTCTCGTTGAACCCACCATGGTCGGGACACATTGTACGCATCCGCACCTCTCTTTAGCACCATGATTCATCTTTAATATATACTGCAGCTCCAGGATTCAATCCTCATCTTCCTAGCTCTAAGTATACTTTTCTTGCCAAAGCACTGGGAGCCTCAATGTGGTTTTTCATATTTTATCGCGCAAGGTGAGGAGAACACCTTCATTACTTATAGTGCCAGAGTGAACACGATATCGCAGACAAGATGGCGGAAAATTACTGGTAAAGGCGTTGACTAAACAATCTAGATAAACCCCCATTTACAACTATGAATATCACAGGGCCAGCATCCTTGGGACAGTCATGGAGGAAATGACGCAAACCACAGCCACCACTAGGTAGAAATCCGATAACTTTTATTTTGTATCACGTAGAAGCATAGATGCATGCTCCCTGATTCTCGCAAACGACGTTCACTTCATGAATGTAAAGAGAAATAGGACAAAGACGAAAGCGAAACTGCCTGTGAAAATCACAATTTCTTGGGTGAATTTTAATGTGACTACCTCTACAACAATGTTTGCCTCTCTGTACGTACACCATTATTTCATGATATGAATCGCCACTTCATTGTCAATGGACTCCGAATATTCTGGCTGATAATCACATTATGGAACGAGCTCGGGGTATTCCTCAACAGTGTCCGACATTGTCGTTGGCCAGATTCAGCCATTTCGGTGGTCGGTAACAGTAACTCTTATCGAGGAACATTAATTCAGGTCTCTACAGACTTCTCCGGGACACCGTACTCCAACTCATGTCCTACTTGTGGCAGACCCCCAAATTTTAGATCATCGGTCATATCCTGAACGAGGGCCATACTTGACATATCTAACGCAGTTAGTAGTCGACCTCAACCTACGAAAAAGCTGGTGGGCAGCTCTCCGAAAACAACCAGATGCCGTCATTTTTTTGGGCGATATGATGGATGGAGGAAGGTTTAACATGTTAGATGATGAGTGAATAAGATGGCTTCCGTTATTATTCAGACCTCGTCAATAACAGTCCAGGTACGAAAGCTATTATCATAGGTTCCAGAGTATCTTTGGAATGCCTCTGAACATTCCGGCGTACTTCATCCCGGGAAACCATGATATTGGGTTAGTCTTTGTCAAGGCTTAATGAAATTTTACCTGACTTGCTTGTAGTCTTCGATCATCACCAATGTTCTCGCCCAGTGCTCGCTCTCGATACACTTCTCATTTTGGACCCTTAAATAGCCAAGTTACAATTGCAGACCACCTATTCGTACTATTGGATGCACCCGGTCTTGTAGAAGAGGATGACGAACGCATTAACCGCGCGAAGACTTTCAGTGAATGGACGCCGCGTGCTGGCGGTCCACTGGAGCTGGTAAAATCTATTGCAGAAGGTAAGCCTAGAGAATCTCTCTATCCTTTACTCTCTTTAACCTCGATTAGATATAAGGAAGCCAGTCATGTTGTTCAGTCATATACCTCTTTCAAGGCACATGTCTGATTGTGGCCCGCTTCGCGAGAAGGGCACGATTCGATCAGGAATAGGTTTTGGGTACCAGAATACCCTGCGGAAGGAAGCTAGCAACTTTCTGCTGGAACAACTTCGACCCGTGATAGTCTTTAGGTACGCCCTGACTTCACTACCGCCATCGTCGCCTCCGGTTTAGGTTGTTGGTTTTAATAGTGGGGACGATCATGATTACTGCGAAATTAATCATACATTTTCCATCAATGGCACTGAATCCGTGACAAGAGAAATTTCCGTCAAGTCCCTTTCCATGGCTATGGGAATAAAGCGACCAGGATTTCAGCTTTTATCACTTGCTTCTCCGGACCCGGCTACGACTATCGGCGAAACACAAGCAAGTGTACTTTGTGTCCTCCCAGATCAAATTGCGATATATCTTTCTACATATGTGCCTCTGTTGCTCCTATCACTCTCTATCAATCTTATCTCCAATGCCATCCGGGTCCGTAACCTTAGATCGTCTACCCGGCGCCATAACCGCCGATCGTCATCTCCGCAACCTGATTTAATTCTTCGTGTGCGACAAGCGGAATACTCTAGCGAGGATGAATCTTCGAGTGACGCTCCGTACTTATTACCTCAACCTGCTTCGAGTAGACTCCGTAAATCCAACACCCAGCGATATACCCCATATACCTCAGCCTTCTCCGCTAGATGGCGTCGTTTTGGATGCCCTGATATTCTACGGCGATTATCCCACTGTGACTCGCTATCAAGTCGGGTGAGCAGACAACAAAAGTACCAGAAATTCTGGCCTGGGTTCGCCCGCGATTCGACAGACGTGGCTGTTTTTCCACTGACACTATTTGTAGTAATTTCGGTATGGATGACCTTCAATTAAACCACTAGCGCTCGTGTTGCTTTAATCTATAGAGAAGTGATAGATAAAACAGACTTGTACAATTCTGGATCATGCACGCCCTCACTGATGATATGTGAAGCGAGCACATACTCTCCTTAAGTCTATTCTCCAAATAGTTTTTCGCAATGTGAAGTGCAGCCTTTTCATACATGCCTTGAAGTTAGCGGTGACCACTGATTGTTTTACATGGCTGTACTGAGGCTTTGTGGCCCAAAACAGTATAACGTCTACCACAGAGCTAGGCCACATGTTGCCGTTGTGATGCAAACACCGGTCTCTTGCTCGCCGTCCTATACCTCCTTGCCTATTCCTGGCGAGGAGAGACTCGAATTTACCCCGCGCCCGGGTGCAACTTTGACTCGTGGAAATTTTATTCGAACTTGGCAGCACGCTACACTAGTCCTCACAAATCAGGACGAAGCAGCCTGCCAACCATCATATGGCCAAAACTCGGTCGTGGGTGGAGAAATTCGACTTCATGCGCCCAAAAGTATCCAGCGCGTGGCGCTAAAGGTATTCATTTACTGGCTTAAATGCCGCTGCTTTGGTATGGAGTGCTTATTATTGATGAGCCTAGCTTGAGGGACGCGCGAGTTTGTCAATCGCGGGCGGACCCCCTATGATTTTAGACCTCCTATCAAGCAAGATCATACTTTGGGCTAAAGATGCGTCCGCTGACTCACAGGACGAGTCTTGTCCATCTATTCTTTCTTTCATCCTCCATTTTCCAGAGGCATTCTCAAATGAGAGGCGAACCTTCAAGCTGCCGCCATCCTTCGAGGCAGCCTTTCTGGAGATACCTCACACGATTGCGAAATGTGCTTATACTCTTCGGATTAGCCTCGCATTGAGCCGTCAATATCGACTTACGCCCTGGCCTGGCACGAATAATAAATCGTGAGACTTGAGGTTCCATGTCGTGAAGAAAGCATTCGTTCAACCACATCTCCAGCTATTTGATAACTTTGCACTACTTGCCTCGAGCTCGCTCAAGATACAGCTTCAACCCAGCTGGCACAGTGCTTTCAACTATAAAGACGCATCCAAATGAGTGGCTACAGTTGCATGCCATAATGAATGTGAAGCCAAATGCGCAGATTAAACCTATTGATTGTCATGTATGTCTTCTTGCTCACGCACAAATGGGATATCATCTCATCCATGCGCTCCCGGATCACTACAGTTCATTCTTCCAGCCAGTCCAATCTATGCCCGTGGCGACACAATCCCATTTCACATATATTTATGCGGGTCGTCCGTATCACTTCGAACATTGTTCCCTCCCATGTGTTCTGTGCTTCTGCCGGAACGCGATTCGAGCAGCTCTCCCGGCAATCAGCAAGCACCAAACCCCATTCGGGTGATCATCAGCCGTCAGGTGGTAGTATATACACATGAGCAGCGGTCATTCAAGAATATCGTGATAGGTACCGGAAGAATATGGCCTCTTCCGCCCTCAGCAGATGAAATGGATGATCCATCTTGCGAGGTGTCGGCCAGCTGGGAAGGTGAGATCCGATTGAAAGACGCTTCAACAGTGCCTGGGTTCAACATTGGGAATCTTCTCGTAAAGGTATGTCCATTCTTCTGTTTAAAGCACAAAGAGACATCATAAATGTGTGCCCGTACCTCGCAGGACTATATTATGCTGGTTTTAACACCCCCCAAGGGTCGCCCATCGCCTCTACATCCTCTGGAAATCGTGCATCCGATTAGGTTATGCACGGACTCATGGACCGAGAGCGATACAATGCACCCAGACGATAATTGATGAGCAGCATCCGATTCTGCGATGATACATTGGACCACGTCACCCTCGCGTCCGATTTTGGTACATCGAAAGGTCCAGGAACGTCCAGTCTTTCTAGCTATTGGCCAAAGTGAGCGGGTCGGGACACTGTCGGGACGTTCAGGTGCCAACAGATCATGATCGTTGATTAAATCCGCAGCTCTGTTTAGCGCCTGTGTCAGGGGGGGGTTGTATATGGCAGCCCTGTCCCTCAAATAGTTGACGTGATGGTCTATTACATACTGTGTTACCTTTTTTTTCAGGTGCTGGGCGCATCAATAGACGATATAATGTAGGGTTTGTTGACTGCGCTGAGTGGCCAGCTGCCACGTGTGAGTGTTAGTAAGAGCCTAACAGGGTGTCTGCGCGCAATGAGGAACTGGCGAAAGGTGACAGGCGAGTAGCAAAGTTGACAGGAAGGGGGCAAGGCAAGACGTGGTGACAGGCTGGCACCCGCTGATAAGGAGGATGAGTGTTCGGAGCATATAAAAAAGATATAAAGGGGTGGGATAGGACCAGTATGTTTTATGCAAGCACGTTTGCTGTCTCCAACGAGCGTCTTTGGTATAGATAGCTCGCGTCGCAAATCTTGGATCTGCGAGACTATCCGAGAGGAACCCAGTTCGTTTTCATTGGAAATTCCAGTTCGCTCGGTTTCCGAAGAATATCACACCAAACGTCATCACAGACAACGAGCGCCTCTCGAACGAACCCAGTCCGCTCCTCAGCTCATTTCAACTGGAACCACCTCGCCCGTTTATATAAAGTCGGTTCATTTACGTTCCGTCTTTTTTTTTTTTTCTTTCATCAACTTGACCTTCTACCAGCATGTCTTCCTCACTTATGCCTCGCGACTCCGTCAACGCCCGCACTCGTGGCACTAGCCACATCGACTTCAAAACTGCTACCACTGGTATCGCTGCCAAAGCCATGCGCAACGAAATTAGTCGTCTCGTACATACCATCGATGATGCCGCCACTAAAAAGGTACATCCATCATCTCGCATTCATCCTTTCGATCTCATCGATTGCCAGGCCTTCGACGTAGAAATGCAGTCTTTCTTCGACTTATTCACGCGCTACCTCGCTGAGCGTGCTCATAGTGCAGATCTGTTAGTTGCACATTATATCAATATTCTTCTAGCGCTAATTTACTTGACAGCGATTGGGACCGTATCAAATCGCCCGCTGAAGACCAAATCGTGCCCTATGATAAACTGCCCAAGCCCAGAGATACAAAAAATTTGAACAAGCTCGCCGTCCTCAAAGTCAACGGAGGATTAGGCACTTCAATGGGTTGGTCCTCAGCTGCCATCATAGCCATATCTTCATCTATACTTACTTTCGACAGGAATGACTGGTGCTAAGAGTGCTCTTGAGGTCAAGGATGACATGACTTTTCTTGACCTCACTGTAAGACAAATCGAGCACCTCAACACGACGAACCGGGTCGACGTTCCTCTTATCTTGATGACGTCATTCAACACACATGAGGACACCCTCCGTATTATCAAAAAATACGCCAATCAGCAACTTAGAATCACCACGTTCAATCAATCCAGATATCCGAGGATCAACAAGGAGACTCTTCTCCCTTGCCCAAAACGCGCAGACGATGACAAGAAAAACTGGTACCCTCCAGGCCACGGTGACCTCTATAATGCTCTTCTACATTCAGGCGTCCTCGACCAGCTTCTCTCAGAAGGCAAGGAGTACCTTTTCGTTTCCAATTCGGACAATCTCGGGGCCGTGTGTGTATACTCCGTCTATTCAAGCATATTTCCAGCTCACTTCCTTTACTAGCGTCGACGAAAGTATCTTACAACACATGATAGATACTCAAGCTGAATTCTTAATGGAGGTGACAGACAAGACAAAGGCTGACGTAAAGGCATGTCCTCACCAGCTCCTTACCTTTGCATACTGACTGGTAGTATAGGGTGGCACACTGATCGGTAATCACATCTCTACCTCCGTGTCACTTTCTCATTTAGCCGTGTTCCGCAGACTACGAGGGATCTATCCGACTTCTTGAGATTGCTCAAGTTCCTTCCGAGCACGTTGAGGATTTCAAGTCTGTACGGAAATTCAAGATTTTCAATACAAACAACCTATGGATCAACCTAAAAGGTATAATAAACTTGCGCCTTTTGCAACCCCCTCTTTCCTTTTGAGCTTATCCTCTATCAGCTCTCAAACGCATCATGGAGGACGAGGGATTGGAACTGGAGATCATCATCAACCCCAAAAACACCGAAGATGGTCTGGCCGTTGTTCAAGTATGTCAACATCAACATGCGTATGGCGGCCGTCTTCGCTGACAACGTGCCCTAGCTTGAGACTGCTGCTGGAGCTGCTATCAAGCACTTCAAAAATGCGCATGGCATCAATGTCTCACGCAAGCGCTTCTTACCTGTGAAGAGCTGTTCGGATCTTCTACTCATTAAAAGCGACATTTATTCGTTACGGCATGGTCAACTAGTGATCAACGAGCAACGAATGTTTGAGACGACTCCCGTGATCAAATTAGGCGACCATTTCAAGAAAGTCAGTGGCTTGTGCTCCCCATGAGGCTGCTGCGAATTTCATCTAACATAACGATGTCCGCCCTTCTAGATCTCACAATTCCAGAAGCGGTTCAAAAAGATCCCTCGTATTCTCGAATTGGACCATCTAACTGTAACGGGTGATGTCTATTTTGGCCGCAACGTAACTCTCCGTGGGACCGTTATCGTCGTCGCAAATGAAGGTCAAAGGATTGACATCCCTGACGGCTGCATTCTTGAAAACAGTGCGCACATCCTTTATTTATCTCGCTGCTCGCATACACAATACTTATTTACTCTATCAGGGTTGCTTTCTGGAAATTTGAATATGATCGTAAGTCACTCAATCTACAGGTCTGCCTTGTTTACGGCTAAATGCTCCATTAGGAATTGTGATACCCATGACGCATACATACATACATACTTTTCTTGATGACGTGGACAATTTGATAGAATACCTAGCCATACCCAACTGGCATCCTTGCGGATTTTCTTCCTTCGTTAATTTTAGTACTAGCATGCTAACTGTCTGTCCTTCGTCTAAGACCGTTTCGCTGCACATAATCATGATGATTGAATTGCTAGAAACGCGGTAGCCTGAGCGTGACAACTATCAAGATGTTGGTTGACGGTTATACTCATGTATTTATTACAGAACGGATGCAGCATGTCCTATTGTACAAGGCTTACCAGCGACGTGCATGGGGTTAGGTATAGATACAACTGATACAAGATACGGTGCGAAATCAGCGCGTCGGAAAATTCATAGCTCCTTAGCGTTTAATATTAAAAAGGTTAGACTATACGGTGTAGACGAAGCTTACGATCATGTTCAAGTTACCGGACACGAGCCCTAGAATATGTGGTTATTTGCTGGAAACGCATACTATGCTTTGATCTCTACTTACGGTTTTCCAAGGTGCACCCATCTGGTATGTCTATTCTCTGTCCTTCATTTGCGACAACTGAAGACGTATTCATAAACGCTAATAGCAGCAATTTTGGCAGCTTACTGATGACAGTCCCACGCAAAGTGACATTGCAGCCGAAGTAGACATTGCCAGAAACAGTCAAGTGGTCCAGGTCGATAATGGATGGGATCGATTTGAAGCGTGACTGAAAATCCCGTATCTTTCATAGTAACGTTAGCACTTGGGTCCCAAAAGACAGAAATCAATAGAGAAACCTTTTTGAAATGGTCATCAAGTTTAACAACTGGCATCGCGTCAAATTGTTTTTCCGGATTTGGCATAAGCCGTCCATGCTCCAAAGAAAACAAGTCACTCTTGATGAGCAACAGGTCAGAGCAAATTTTCACAGGTAAATAGCGAGAACGTGGAACGTTGATTCCGTGCGTATTCCTGAAATGGCGAATGGCAGCTCCAGCAGCAGTCTCGAGCTTTAGATAACATAGGTCAGGTAGATTATGGATTACCGGAAAGGTGACTGATACCTGAAGGACAGAATGGCCGTCATCTGTGATCTTGGGATTGGCAATAATTTCTAGTTCCATACCGCCATTGTCCATCACTTTCTTGAGAGCTAGGTTCGGCTTCAACGAGAGAGAATAAGAGATAACGAATGATATTAGACGCATACCTCTGAGATCAATCCATAAGTTGTTGGTGTTGAATATCTTGAATTTGCGAACTGTTGCATTGAACAATGAGAGTTATGACGAATTTTCGAAAATGGGTACAGACGTACCAGACTTGAACTCATCAGAGTGCTCAGTCGGAACCTGGGTCACTTCCAGTAACCGGATAGTCCCGTCATAGTCTAGCAGCAGTGTTAGTCTGTGACGACCAATCGGCGAAAGACATTTACCTATTAGTGTCCCACCCTGTTCGTAAACTGTGGTCAGGTAAGACACAATGAAAGACTAGATAGGTTACACACTTCAGCGTCCGCAATAGTCTTGTCTGCAACCTCCATCAAAAATTCGAATTTCAAGTCAGCCATGTACTGAATTATTTTCGAGTCCACCCTAATTGGTCATTTGATGCCCACGTTAGACATAGTAACACACTGTAGACTAGTCGTAAAACTGACACAGCACCAAGATTGTCAGAGTCGGACACGAATAAATAATGCTTGCCCTCTTTTAGCAGGCGATCAAGCAAACCGGAACGATACAGAGAAGAATACAGGTCACCATGTCCAGCAGGATACCAAGAAGCTTTATCATCGCCATTTCCCATACAAGGCGAAAGGTTATCTTTCATAATCCGCGGGTATTTGGGTTGCATGAAGGGCGTGATGCTCACTTGGGTAGGATCGTACTTCTGGATAATGCGCAAAGTATCTTCGTGGGTGTTAAAAGAAGTCATAAGCAGAAGCGGGACATTGACACCGTGACTGCTGTTGACATGTGCTATCTGCTGCACGGTGAGATCCAAGAATGATAAGCCAGCTGTAACTTCCAGTGCGCTCTTTGCCCCGCGCATTCCTATACGAGGAGTTTGGGTACTGTAAAGGAGGTCCAAGGGATTGGTGGCATACCCATAGAAGTGCCTAGTCCGCCATTGACTTTCAAGACCGCGAGCTGGCTCAAGAGTTTGATCTCATCGGTTGGCTGGGGCAGTTGGTCGTACGAAATAATTTGGTCGTGTGTTAGCGATTTTATCTTTTCCCAGTGTCTATACAAATTTGGATTTGGTTGTAAAAAGGCCAAAGATGAGAAGTGTGACTGACAAGGCATCATTTGCACCTGATGTGTATCTAGCCAGTAGCTTCGAGAAAGCTTGCATCTCTGCTGCGAGGGCCTTTATTGGCAATGCATTTAGCGAAAAGAAAAACAGATAGGACTACGATCTAGACCTTCTTCGAGACAGAACTTGGAACGGAGTTGACTAGCATGGTAATTTCATTTCGCATTCCCTTGGACTTTAGAAGACTTGTAGAGAAGCGGCGGAATTGTTTGGTAGCACGGCGATGAATTCGCCGCAAAGGACTAGCAGGTTCATGGAGCAGAGACATGATAAGAGAGTTTAGAGAAGAGAGACGTCCATTAAGCTTAAGTAGCAATCCAGAGAGAACACGCCGTTAAGGCGAGGACCAGCTCATGCAAAGAATCAGAGTCACTGCGGCGCAGTGGACGCATCCTTCAAAGAAGTGAACAGTTTAACTTTAATATACGATCGGCTTGTGTTTTTTTATGTACGAGTTTATTGAATGTTCCCGAAATCACGTTATCGTCGGCAAACGACGAGCGGAGATTTAACTTTTCAAACCTTATTGTACCATATCATCACAAAACTTACAGCCTTATCCTCAAGACAGTCCGTTATGGGTCAGTACTACTAAATCCTTCCGTCCTCGCCACTCATCCATCGTTTTTGTTTCTTAGGTATCTCCCGCTCATCAAGGCACAAACGCTCAGAAACTGGTGCTCAGCGCGCACACTACCGCAAGAAGAGAAAGTTCGAGCTTGGTCGTCAACCGGCAGGTACAAAGCTTGGCCCTAAACGTATTCATACTATACGTGTTCGGGGAGGTAATACCAAATATCGCGCGCTTCGCCTTGACACAGGCAACTTTGCTTGGGGATCGGAACATGTCACTAAGAAAACAAGAATAATCAGCGTGGTAAGTGATAGTCGCTTACAGATCTGGCTATCTTTTCTCAGCTTTCAAATCTTATAAAGGTGTACAATGCCTCCAACAATGAGCTTGTACGAACCAATACTTTGGTCAAACATGCGATCATTCAGGTCGATGCTACCCCTTTCCGTCAGTGGTATGAATCTCACGTTAGTCCTATGTTAATTTATTGTGCATACCCAATTGATGAGCAATCGAACCAGTATGCGCAACCAGTAACGAAAAAGGGCAAGACACAGACCACGACAGATGCTGCCGAGACTAAGAAACTTTCCAATCATGCCCAGCGCAATCTTGACGAGAAAAAGAAGGGTGAGCTTCTCTTTTTTATTCACCTCACCAATGTTCGCTTTTTACCGATGTCGTATCGCAGAGGCCAAAATCGACCCATTACTTGAAAGTCAGTTCGCCGCGGGTCGTCTTTATGCTACCATCTCCAGCCGACCAGGGCAGTCTGGTCGCGCCGATGGCTACGTTCTCGAAGGCAAGGAGCTTGAGGTGAGTTTGTCTCCAGCCACATATGTAGACTTTACTCATGATCGTTGGGAATATAGTTTTACCTTAGGAAGATTAGGACTGGAAAGCAGAAGCATGCACATGCTTAAAACCTGTCCATTTGTTGCTACATGCCGTCAATGAGAAGAGTCTGATCGCATGGTAGAATTTACGTCTGAAGCATTGGTATAAAACTTGACCATGAGATCTTATCTCGCGAGAATGTTTCGCAAATCCATGTTGTACTGTATGCGTAGGCTTGCAAAAATACATTATGGCATATCAATTTGTGGCCTATGAACTGTTTGTGCGAGTCTTCCGTGTGACTGACCTGTCTAACCATAACCCTTACTATACACCGGAGACCTGTCGCCCTACCAAGAAATAGACAATGGTCTGTATATTATTCTCATCCGATAAAATCCTAATATAAGGCTTACGAATGGATTCATAGCTCATCTTTTCAGTCTTCAAAACTCTGACCGACCAACAGGTTACAGTCGAGCTCAAAAATGACTTGTCCATTACGGGTGTGTTGAAATCTGTCGATCAGTACGCTAGGGTTAGCTATCGCTGAAATACAGCTAATCTATGCCATCCAGATTTTTGAACATCCGGCTGGATAATATCAAAGTATCTGACGAAGCAAGGCATCCACATATGGTGCGCTCCTGAGCTGCTAACAATGTTGAACTGCCCGCTTATTTCAATACCATTGTAGATGGCCGTGAAGAACTGTTTTATTCGAGGTTCCGTAGTTAGATATGTTCAACTTTCAGCAGAAAACGTCGATACACAGCTTCTTGAGGATGCCACAAGGAGAGGTATATATCCAGCCTTCACAGTTTTTCGCTCCACCTTTCTAATACATTTGCTTTACATTGCAACAGAGGCAATGACACAGGTCAAACGGTGACAATAGTCGCGAGTAGCTTAGCTTATACAAGGAGTCAGACAAGTGTAAGTAGTGGTTAAGTCTCGGAACATGCGTTACTGCGTCGACTAAATTGAGAGGACTTTGATTTATAAATGTGCAACAGTTGCCATCACTGATAATATCCGTATGTTTTCTGCAGGCAGAGCTAGCCCCCGGAATCTAGATGTCGCCAAACTTTTACTGTCCCGTCAGCACTGGCAGTAAACATTTCACCGGCGTCTGTAGGGTGGTGTTCCGTCCAAGTAATGACCTTTCCATGTGCTTTAGGAGGAGGATTCGGGAGTAGTACTTGGGCCTATTGAAGGTGAGCGACTTTACGATGTGAAGAAGAAAAAGCTTGCATCAAGGAGGTCCCATGCCCAAACTTGGCCATTTTCATCGCCGCATATCACAGTTGCCTCTCCATGACCAAAACACGAGCGGCACCGATAGGACGTATTCACATGGCCGCTGAAGTCATTTAGCATCTTGCCCGTTGTGGCGTCCATGAGGCGGACATGTGAGTCTAAAGTTGTGACAAGGAGGGTCTGGTTGTCTTGAGTGGGAACTACTGAAGTAACGGGATCTATTGTGTTGCAAAACGATCTTCAGCTATAATGGAGCGCAATTGTCACGAGGACTCACGTCCTATATAATCCGTTCTTAATTCCCCCTTGCGTAGGTCGTATGTACGAACGTGGCCGTCTACCGAACCGGTTATAATTTGGGTTGAGCCTACATGGATGGTTTGTACGGCGTCACGCGCCTCGTCTAACACTTGAATTGCTTGACGATTGATGGCTCTGGTCAATATTTGGGAATTATACTCCATTCACCAGATGCATGTATTGCAGCCATACCTTAGGTCCCATAACCTTACAGTGGCATCGAAAGATCCTAAGGGAAACCTTAATGACAGCGTTTGTCTGTAATACAGCACGGCATTACCACTTGCAACCACCGTCGCATCTTCGTTGAGCTCTACTGCATATATCTTTCCCATATGACCTGCTATTCTGCGTGTGGTGACGCCCGTCGCCACGTCCCAGAGGAAGATGGAGCGGTCACCCCCCGACGAGGCGAATTTGGCGTTATCATGAGATCTGGGGTGTCGTTATTGAATCGAAAGAGACTTCAAAGAGTAAGCGGACTAACACCGAGATAGAGAGAACTTCGTAGCCGTGTGCAGCAAAGACTTTTATTTCTGATCCGAGACTGGCATTCCAGAGGCGTATAGTTCGGTCCTGGCCACCAGTCAGGATATATTTGGCCGTCCCTTTTGCATATCTCGCAACGTTCACAGGCCCCTTATGATTTTCGAGCGAGACATGTACTGTTCGAGGCGGTTGTGGCGGGCCACGAGAAGGAGCCATGGATAAAGTACTGACGCGTGACTCTCAGGTCCGCGTTACCCGTTACACTGTTGATTATCTGCTTTGACGCCAATGAAGCGCTCATTGTCTTCAGAGCCCCTCTCTAACGCGAAGAGACATCACAGCCTTAACAATCCAGAAGTAAAAAGGAAAGCGGCTTCATCTCTCGTCGATTCGCTCTACGACGAGCTAATTCTTTCCATCTTCTCGCACCTCTCTTGGGTCGATCTTTGCTCTGTACAAGCTACAAGCAAGAAATGTTGTAGGTTGGCTTCTGACAACGAACTGTGGAGGAAACTTTACCTTCGGGTGTTTGGTCGTACTCGTCTTAGGGGTTCCAAGGGTTATGGTACTCGATCTGACGGGTTGGAAATCAAACCCCTCCCGAATAGAATCAATACAAATCAAGAACCAGCAAGGGACTGGAAATGGATGTTCAGAATCAGCTCGAACTGGAAGAAGGGTATGTTGGAAATAATTCAGCCATGCCGATATCCCCAATCTTGATCGACTATCAGGACGTTGCACTGTCGAGGAGCTTGATGCAACTCCCAACCCAATTCGTGACAGTGCACGGGAACCACCTTGCGAAACCCATATCATTCTGTCCGGAAGCCTTACCATAACGGCTTCTTCGCTACCCTCCACGTCTCCGAACATCAATCTATCTACTCCCTCGACCCGACATATGATGACTTGTGAGTCTAGAACCAGAGAACTTCCTTTGTCCGTCACCGCTCTTGCTATCGATCAGTCTCCGCCTCTACAAGGAGAGCTCCGACTATCAGTCTTCCTATCCACGGGCGAATTCACCATCTTTTCCATAAATCCTTCACATCTCCCCGCGTCAGCGCGGAGGCTCACCTATGTACCCAGCCGCGAACAGCCGAGTGAACGCCGCATCATTCAGGCCGTGTATCGTCATCCACTTCTCATATCATTAACACAAGACTTCAGTCTCTCTCTCTACGACCTATCCGCAGAGAACGTGAGACATACTCAAACCCTGACATCCTTTACGACCTTTCCTCCGACATCCTTGATTTTGTCTGCGCCATCTTCAACCACATACAAGCTTGTTCTTTCATATACAATCCCAGTTTATCCAGCTCACTGGTCTGTCGGTGCAACAGAACTTATAATAGCTGGCCAGAAATTCCCCTCTAATGCCACAAGCTCGCACTTAAACTCGTCGAGCTCGGCTGGCTATTCTTCGTCGTCTGCTGAAGCCTTTAGCGTCATATCAACGCGCACAGCACGCGCATTTGACGTTCCCTCAGGTTGGATTGACGAGGATAAGGTTCGGCTTATGCGGGAACAGTGGGGGAGAAAAGTGCCTCGGGTTACGGAAACCCAGACGGATGGGAAGTGGGTTATACTCGCTCCTGCAGAGACAACGCCCCTCTCAACGTCGTCTACGTTGTCGTTCTCGTCGATTCCTAGAGCTATTAGCACATCCGATGCCTCGTTTTTAGATTCCTCGACTGCTTTACAGCTTTACCGCCTTCATCTTCCTTCTACATCGAACTCTGTTGCAGCTTCTCCTCCAAAATTATCGTTTGTGAGAAGCTTGCACGGCCAAGCTGGTCCCATCGCATCGCTCGCGCTTGCAGATGGCCGCTGCGTCAGCCTTGGGTTGAACGGTAGTTTATGGATTTGGGATCTCGAGTCGGGCACGGCAACTGAAGTGGAGAGATCGGATTCTAGGAGAGACGCCGTACACTATTCGAGGAAGCGTACCGTTGCGTTCGACGAAAGGAGGATTGTGACAACGGAAGGAAGCCGAGTGGTCATACGGAGATTCGATATCTGACACGATGATCTGTTTCAATAGCGCTCTAATTATGTATAGAGATTTCCGGGTCACGTAGTTCTAGAGGAGCCATTGCGACACTGCCAAAGAACTGCTTGCATACTGTACAATATTAATCCGAAAGAATCAAATCCACCCTACGCTATCGCCTTGTTGGTCACTGAATGTCGGATGTCGGGTCCGATTGCCGTTGGGACAATTAACCCGACACGAAGCTTGATTGCATTCATTCGCTTTTTTTGTGGTAAAGTATAAAGTATAAAGTATATCAGAATGCTGACGAATCGACCCGTCAGTCGTACAGAGGATAGGATGGAGCAGTCTTCCTGCTAAACCCGTTCCTGCAAACAGCCACTTCTGACTGAGGTTCTCCCTGACCAGCACATATGTGGAGACATAAGGCATAATGCGATCGTTTATAACGAATGGAGCTGGTATTAGTATCGAACGGGTGAGGTCACCTGTCGGACAAGCACACCACTTTACTTCCGGACAGTTCGCGGGACAGACTATCCGCGTAGAGCTGCAAGAGCCGCAGATGGCAGAGGTTGGCCGCAAGTAAATTGTTCTTATGATCTACGATGCACACCATCCATGTTTGTTTGGGAAGGTACGCAAACGTTGACCCCCAGTCGTCCGTCTTCAACTTTTCCGGATACACAATCGTGGATCCATCCATGAGCACGAGGATAAAATTAGGTTAGATTCTGATCATTGATGCCTGCGCACCTTGTATTCCACCAAGGGAGATTCATAATGTCGGGATCATTTGTACCGTAGATTTGTTTCCCGTCGCGGATATCGCTCGCAGTGATACCTTGCAGCTAGCAAGCCCTGACTGCCGACAGCACGATTCTCAATTAAATACTGAAGGATTTACGTTTTCCACGTTTGTTATTGCCGGGAGCGACGAGTAGAACAAAGGCGTTAACTTTCTGACGCCTATGCATACGCATCAGAATCTACTCTTTTCTGCGTTAGCCGAACTACGAGCAGATGTCGTACATCAGAGGGGGACTCACCTCATCACTGAGTCTTCGAAGCTCACGAGCGTAGGAGAAAATTTTACTGAGCCGGCGCAAGTAGTATACAAGGGGAAAGAAGCAATTTTGTTTGTGTTTGGTGTAAGTAAGGTGTGTTTGAGTAACTCGGCTGAGCTCTATTGAGTGTTTCTCGAGACCAGGACCCGGCGGTGCGGAAGGAACGGTTATCCTCCGGTATCTGGTTTTCGATATTTTCTCGCCCACCCAAGCGGGTATTATTCCTATGCAGGGGGAGCTTAATGGGGGAGCTTTCACGGTGTTCTCAACAAGAACCTTTCCAGGGTTGTCGGCATCCACTGAGTTGACCAAGGTACGCTAGTCTCATCATTACGCTCCGTCTCGCAACTGGTGACATTCCTAGACTTTGTCTAGACACGGTATTCGTCTCTCTATGAGGGATGTGGAGAGGACTTGCCGTAAACGAGGTGATAAGCGTAGCAACAGATAATCTAGATTGTTGTGGTGGCTGTGCATAGTTTATCCTTAGGGACTTTGCCAAATCCTCATACTGTTTGATCGCCTCGGTGATTACAGTAATTGCCAGTCCTTGTAATTTGATCTTGAGCTTGGGTCATGTCGCAGACTGAACCTGCGAGGATCATTAAAGTTGTATCTGTAGATGAATCGTTGATTGACCAGAAGTTACGTCTGGTAGGGCGGTGAGAGCGCGCAATATATCTGTGGGACATCGCTTGACAAGTTCTCACAGGATGCTAGCTTACGATAGTGAAACTTGCCTGGTATTGTTACTTGAAGATGAGCATGCTGTTCTAGTAGACGTGTCGCTCTGTATTGGCTATTATTCAAGCAGCCAATGGGCTCGGGACCATCTCGGGACTATCAGGGTAATAGGCCACCTCGAGGCAACGCCTGTAAGCTTGCGTATGTTTGAAGCGAAATGTGCACTTGAGAATTGAATGTCATGTGTTGGCATTAGGAGCTTCCAATCCCGACAATTCCGACATATGCTCTCGCACCCATTGTGGACCCTAGGCTCGTGATTCGTGCGATTCTAGTAGAACAAGTTGTAGGTTTGGACATGAATCTATGGAAAAGGGCTATCGAAGAAAGAGAAAAGAGAAAGGGGGAGTGAATGCAAAAGGAGTCACTCAGTTGCGTGGTGAATCCGAGTCTCAGATTTCCTGTCGTCCGACGTTTCCGCGGAGTAGGGCATCATTAATTCTGAGTACCTCGGGCTCTTCAAGAGTGACTAGGATTAGATTGACATACATGTATAACGCCATAAATGCCAGAGGTGGCTTTGAAGTTGTAAATACATTATATATGTGATGGAAAGGTACGGAGGGGCCAAGATCTGAGATAAGATGCTATGATTTGCCGAATGATCTGATCACACGAGGCGCAATAAAGAACCAAGCCAGTAGGGGAAGAGAAGTAGAGAAAAAGAGTCTGGGCGGTATAAATTGTAGACAAGCAGCTATAATATTACAATGTAGAGCGGATGTATAAGGACGGGGAAGATGAAATTGGGACGGAGGCGAAAGCTAAAGGAGAGGAGCAATGATCGCTGTGGTTCTCACGGAGCTATTGACAGAAAAGGAAAGCCCTGACATGACATGACCAGCAGCTGCAAGCCATGCCGGCTTCGACTAAAGACTTGATAAAGGACCACACTTTTCTCATATCTCCCCCTTTGCCCTCCCCAATGCACAACATTCCCCATCCCCCAGTCTGCTCTTTCCCCTTCCCAACTTCAGATCTACGCTCTGCTCCTCCCTGCCACTCTACCTTTAGCTATTCGACCTCCACCTCACCGCTCACTGGCTCTCCTCACCCAACCCCATGCACCACCACTACCGCCACCACCACCACCACAACAACAACAATATATCCTACCCCCGTTTGGAAAGAAACAGCGCGTGGTGTATGGTTTAACGGCTCACGCTCCGTTTTATCTGCCTCTTACCCTCCAGTACAAGACTTTCTCGCCATTGCTCGCCGTCGCATGAGCCTTCCTGTAGCACCATCAGAGATCATCTTTTCTCTCGCAGCTCTCGATGTCTTTTACAATAGGAACGATCCTGCTCACTGGATGTTTTGGAGCGACGAAAAGAAAGTACAAACTGCGCGTGTTGTCAACCGCATTGCCCGTACGCGATCTTATACATGCGGTGCTCAAAATTTGGTCATTGACCTTGTCTTTCTTATAGTTCGCTCCCCGCAGGCCATTCGTTCAAACGTGGCTTGGAATGGTATTCCAGAATACCTCTTTATATTATCTGGGCTACATGGCTCCTCATCTTTGCCAGTCGACAAAGAGTGGTACGGGATACTTAACCCCTCAAAAGTACCCCCACCTTCCATGAGTCTTCGAAAGAGGAAGCCTCAGCCAGTGACGCAAACTGAGCCACTGGAAACTCCAGAAGACGAGGATCTATTGGAGGTCGAAGAACCTCGCAGCAAGCGACCCAGAAGGTCGACACGCCCCACTAAACTCAAAACTCCTATCGTTGTAGAACAGGCGAGATCAAACCCTAGCCAATCTCCTTCAGCCGATGCGTCGCCTGCTTCAACAACAGTCTTTCTTCCTACTGAAGAAAAAGATACTCTGCCGATTGTGGCCACTCATAATTCATCCCAGGAAGAGATCAGCTTATCAGGACCCTCTTTCCCCGGACAAAACGAACCATCTCTGGAGCAGCAATCTTTATCTTGTCGATTATCTCCCACATCTGATCCGCTGCCAGTACTCGGTGCATCGCCTAGCGAGGTGGTGTCAGCCTCTCACATATCTCCACCACAAGGGTCATCGCACACGCGTAATCGGTCTATCTCTCAAGCTTCATCATCGCAAACGATGGTGTACGAATCCACTAGTGATCGACGATCGTTATCAGTGTTATCCAACGTAACTGTCGTTGAAATGTCGACGATGAGTGGGTCGCCGGACGATGCAATTAAAGCTGACCAGATTGAATCTGATCTCGATGGGATCGGTGACAAGGGAGAGGAAGTGGAGGATGAAGAGTCGGGCATGGTCACTCGAGGCCGCGCTAACAAAGCCCGTTCTGCTGCCGCCGTCCAGGGTAAAGTCACTAGCAGCCAACCGACGAAACCTCGCATCAAGACGCGAATTGCGAAATGAACGAGAGATATCAATTAAAAAGGGTTCAACGTGTATTTTTATCCCATCTTTCTTGATTTCGGGTACGAAGGAAAAACGTCTGGATGGATTTGTTGCAAGCGGTTATAATTCATAAATGATTGAACTCTTCTCCCGTTAGGAGATTACATTACCGTGTTGATTGCCTTTTCGAAATCTTTTTTTCATTTTGTACTTATACAATATTGTATCCATCGAATCATAGATTTCTCTTACTACCCGAGCTCGGACGCGTCGGGAGTCGGCGGCGTCGCGTAAAGGAATCGCGAATTTAGGAACGTGATTAGTCACGTGGACGTGATATACTAGCGTGCTTGTGCATTGTGCATTGGTCAGCCATCCTCTCTAAAGTCTGTTTCTCTCTGTGTGTAGATCTTAAGAAACACGCTGAAAGCTTTTGTGAGGTCTATGATCCCGAGTTGAGTTGGTTGACGTATGTGGCACAAACAATCAATGGTGATGAATGCAAAACCTTTTTTTCCCTGTAAGTAAGAAAGATTTTTGGGGTGGTGACATCCTTATGTCATATGTGTGCGGCTTTCTATTCATGCTGTCTAAAATAATTCTCAAGCTCATGACTGATTGGAATTCTCACTCCTCTTTTGCAGGAACGATCCAGTCTTTTGGCATGAGTGAGTACTGAGTTGACAGAGAGATGGATCAAAAGGACAGATCTCGGACATTCGTGTTTCCGATAAGGTCCGACGATGTCGGTGGACGATGTGTTTTCCTCCGTTGCAGGATATGCCGTGTCGGGAGTGCCGTCGGATGAGTTTTGATTGGTTCATAATGAAACTGTGATAGCAACAGCAATAGAGGTGGATGTGGTGTGAATTTTTGGAGATTGGGAGTCGAGCAAGATTGAGAAGGGCTGGTAGATAAATTAAGTACTGTAGCATGTAAAAAGTCGATAAAGATACTCGGTGCAGTTGAGCGGGGGATAATCGGTTAGAGCAAAGGCCATTGTTGGAAATAGCCGAGTGGCCATGCCGAGCCAAGCTGAGCCCTCAATGACAGAAGTTTGGACTGGTTTGCGACGAATTACCCTCTCTGCCGGGGTGACTTCTCCCTCACCTCATCCTCTGCTCTCTCTCTCTCCCCACCACAACACTCCATATTATGCCTCAACGTGATTCCTCTCGTCCTTCAAGGCATCTTAAACGGTATATATCTTCATATCATATCATATCTCATTCTTTATTCTAAACTCACTCCTCAGCACTTGGACAAGGGACCAGCTCCTCAAGAGCCTTGAGGTAGCTCCTTCTCATCTTCCTCTCTTATTTAATCCTTACTCAAATCCATCCAATAGATCATAGGACCTCTTCATACTCCTTTACCTCCAACCCTTCCCCCATCACCACCAGTATCCCGCTCAAGTTCTCCTCAGCCAACCTCAAAACGCAAGCACGACACACCTCTAGATCAGGAAAATCTAAAACGACAAAGGACCACCGCTGCCCCATCGGACCGCCCTCATCATCACCACAAACATTCTATATCATCCTCCTCATCGTCCCACCTCCATCCACCCCATCTCCGACCCCCTCCTCACTCCCCAGTTCATACCTCTAGAAATGAGCCTTGTGAAGACGGCGAGGTACAGGAAGAGCCTCCAGTAGCCTCCTCGTCACGCGTGCCTGTTGTCCCAACAGGTATCCTCCCCCCGAATACCGTCCCCATCAGGCGGCCTAAGCGAGGGAAAACCGATAGCCGTCACCATGACGCATTACACGACAAGTACCACAAAGCCGGTCGTATGCTCAAATACTCGGGCGATGCTCGTTTCTGGTCCACTTACCCAGTCACACATAGAGAGTACCGCCCACTCTCCGATCCACCTCCACCAAACTCAACATATCACAAGTATGGTGGCCTCATCGCTCGCCTCGAACTTGTCGATGCTCTTGTCTGCTTTACTTACGCTTTGTGGAATAGAGATTATGGCAGACGCACATGCTTCAGGACCTCCTGGGGAACAATAGAAGCATTTCTGGCCTGGTGTAAGCAAAAATGGCTCGCAGAAGAGGGCATGATCGATGCTGAAAAGGCCTTCATTGGGCTAATGTAAGTTATCGAACCGGAGAGTAGCTGCGAACAGCTTGTTCACATCATAAACAGCTATCTCATTGAGGGTTTCATACACGTCCGCAAGCTGACATACATGGCAAGCTCTCATCTCGAAAAGGACGTCACAAAATTATATGAAGAACTAAAGACAGAAGTGGATTCAGCGGCAACCAAAGCCGAACAGGCTCAGCTGTCTTCGGAATTGAATCTTGGTCTGTTAGCACCCAAAGCTCAGGCAACGCCCCCAATGCTACCATCTCCGGCAAGTATCGCCCCAAACAACAGTGCAAATTCTACCCCCACTAATCGCGATGGTGGAACTCCAAATTCGCTCGCCACAGCGCCTGCTGCATCGACTTCTCAGAGGCCTCCCCATAACCCTGGCCAGACTCTCATTCGTGACAGGTTATTGCCAGATCGTTACAAGGATGCCCCTATACCTGCGCATGTAATGGATGCAATGCTTTCTGTAACGTCTTCCGTCAATGTGCCATTCATTCAAAACTTAAAGGAGCAAACTTCTGGAACTACCGCCGCCTCATATTGTATGATGCAATCTCAAATGTCTCTCAACCTCACGACTTTATTCCGCTTCTTCCCCGCCACATGCGCCCGCGTGCTTCATACTACTCTGTCACCTACCGAAGAGCACGAGCCTGACTTCGAAGATGAAGAAGGCGAGCTTTTCTGGCCGGGGCAAAGTATTACCGGTGAAGGTCTGGGTTGGGTGTGCTTATTGGGGAAAGCGATGATAAAGGAATTTGGTAAGACCTACGGCTATCGAGGTCTAGAGGGCGTCGTTCCGAAGCCGAACCCCGAAGAAGCAGGTGGGAGCGCAGTGGGCTCAACGCGGAGTTCATCTCAGCAGCAGCAGCAGCAGCAACGTCCGGGCTCGACGCCTCACGGGCAAACTCCACATGGATATTCTACGCAGCCGACAACATCAGCAACGGTGCCGCCTCGATGATTACCACCCATGCAGTGCATCGTATATATTTATATCACTTTGGGCCAGTCAGAGTCAATACACATCAAATTTTCTTTCTTGTGGTTCTGCGGTTCTACTAGATGAAACACACAAACCCAATAAACCCAACATCCGATGCATCCTGGGAGCCGCACCGCTCATCGACATGGCGACAATTCCCGTCCTGCGAGCATATAGGTTACTGATCCATTTCAAAACGACTGGGTACACCCTATAACACTTCTGGTCCAACTATCCGGCATGCCTCTGCCTGTCTTACCGGTGCCGCCATAGACCAATTCCACCTGTAAGACGAGAATGGCATCTGTCATCTTCTCAATCAGCACGCTGTATCACCGCTGCTCGGGGACCTTGTGCCGCGACGATCACGGCATTCCCTTTGCCCAACCTGTAAACACCTCCATCAATTTACCCCACGGATACATTGACATTTCCGACGCTTGCGCTCTAACTTCTTGTGGATAGCATAATTGCCGCCTTCATCTCATAGTCCGTTACATTCAACTTTTTTTCTCTGTTCATTACATACATTTTTATACTGTAATTGCATTCCCCCCTTTTCCCCTACATATATATATTCTTTGTGCATACCGTCGCATATCCCTTTCTGCACCCCGCCCTTCCCCCCCTTTTTTTTACTTTCTTGTTCTCATTGTGGAACTGTGCCTGTTGGTTTTTTTATTATCAAATATCGTTTGTTTGTATTAGGGCAGAACTGCAGATGTACTAGGAAGCCTGGAACACGATGTGCTGAATGAAGTATCATCAGACCATCATCAGAATGTATTAAATTAAAAATCGAATTGTGTACCTAATCATGACTGGAATGAGAAGAACGTGGTGAATGGAACCCGAGGTACGAACGCATATGAACCGTTTACCCGAACTGGCATGAGAATACTGGTATCAACATTGAACTCACAACCGACAAATGGCCTTGTCATTATTAGCAGCAGTCCTCTTTATTGTTTGCACATATCGAGTGCCCAGCGGCGTATGTCGGAAATTTAAGGCAGTTTTTTTTTTGTTCGGTGAAATTGCATAAAAGGGGCGTAATACATATCTATGCAATGAAATCACAATCGACAAGAGAACAAGAGAACAAGGGACGGTCATCGGCACAGATCCTTTGATCGCCACTAGATTCAAACCCTCATTTTTCCTTTCTCGTGTGCCTTGCCGTACCACAAGCCAAGAACAAGCAAGCAAATCACCGATTGGATTTCGCCACCCGCTCGAGTTCGTCCTTTTTCTGTTGTAATTATGTTAATTAGGTTAATCAGGAGAACCTGGGGGGAGATCAAGTCATGAGAATGCTAACCTTGATTGCGTAGGAGTTTGAAGAGCCTTTTGCGGCGTTGATAAGCTCGTCTGCGAGGCATTCTGCGATCGACTTGACGTTGCGGAAGGCTGATTCACGAGTCTGGAAGACTCGTCAAATTTGTTATATTACGATTTATGAGTGCAGACTCACGCCGGTAACGAGAAGGGAGATAGATTGGTTTACTCGGCGCAGAGGGGAAACATCAACGGCCTGACGACGGACAGTCCCCTGTGAGCCGATACGAGTTGAATCTTCCCTTGGGCCGGTGTTGACAATGGCGTCCACAAGCACCTGATGTGAGAAAAAAGGCTCGATGAGAGAGATTGATGTCATGATTTAACGTGAGCATACCTGAATAGGATTCTGATCTGTGAGTAGGTGGATGATCTCGAATGCGTGGGCGACAATGCGGACGGCAAGAAGTTTCTTCCCGTTGTTGCGGCCGTGCATCATCATACTGCGAACAACATTGAGAAGGAGAATAGACGTCGGATGATCAAGCACACCTGTCCACCAGGCGTTCTACTATGGGCATTTGAGCCTTTTTAAATTGCTTCTTTGCATAGCGGCCTGCAGTATGGGGGAGGTAGACGGCATGTCGGACTTGGATGTAGTCTGTGAGAGAAATGTCCTTGACTTCGACACTAGCGATACGTTTTCCGTTGTCAAAAGACCATATTCCAATTTGGCACCACTACTTACTCTTGCGTGTCCCACTTGCCAAAGAGTTTGATTTCTTGTCCAAGTCTCGAGATGTCCTTTGGAAGAGTCGTCGCGGCCATAATGGGACTTTGAGGGCTTCAAGAATTTAGGACTACGGTGGCCTTTCCAATAGAATATAAGCACGAGTTGAACACTATCATCAACCCTCACCTAGCGAGCGTGTATTTGTGCCTGTTGTGTGCCGCAAAATTAAGGTTTGCGAGTGTCGGCTCATCCTAAGAACTGTACAGTTTCCCAGTTTAGAAGGAGTCTGGCAATGTATTACTATCATGTTGGTACAGTGCAATGTATATACGGTACAGTAATGGCTTTGATCATAACAATAATGCGCGATAATGTCTTTAAAAAGGCGTGATTTGAGAATCATGGTAACTGTTGAATAGCAACCGAGGATCCATCCTCCATCTTCATAGTGTTGGCAATCTCAGCCAATGGTTTGGTAGCGATTTGACCCAAAAGGCTTTCAAGTTCAGTCTGCTTGGCTTTTGCCTGGCGAACAACTTCCTCAGCTCTCCTACGCGCCTCAACTTCCCTCTTCACCTGAGCAAGAGTGGAGTTTTCTAATTTCCGTGCTGTCGTAAGTTCTATTTGCAGTTCACTGTAATCTCGCGAAAGTCGGCGACGCCTATCACGTTCACACACGAGATCGTCTTCAAGTTGACGCTTCGCATTACGCGCCTCGGCTAGCATTGAGCTTTTTTCCTTAAGTTCTCCGAGCAAAGATTGGACTTCGCGTTGTAGACTTGTTTCTCGCGGTTCCTTGAAAGGCGTTGTATTATGAGCAAACTTACGTCTGGCGCCGACATCGTTGGAAGTAGTATTGCATGCAGGACGAGGACTTGTTGTAAGCGTGAAGGTACGAACGTCTTGATATTCGGCAAGTACTGTGGTATCGAGTGTGCCATAAACTTTCTGCAATAGAACCTGGGCTTTTCTGTAGTGCTTTTCCATGTCACCAGATTTGGATGCCTTGGCGAGCTTTGCTAGGTCGGTTTCGCAGCCTGACAAGAAGAGTAAAGCAGGTTTAAGGTCATCCTCAGTAATGCCTTGCTCAGCCATCACTTTGAATGCGTTAAGACAAGATTAGGCCGAACGGGAGTATGTTGATCAGCAAATCTGACCTGTCATCATCGTTTCAACTACGGAGATGGCAGAATAGACTTTTCCTGTGCGGCGATAATGAGCAGCAACCATCATCCAGTTTCCGCGAATACTCGATGTCGCTTTGAGCACTTCTATGATTGGTACCGGGTCGTCTTGAAGTGTATTGAGGTCGAATGCAAAGTCTTCGCCACACAATGTGAAAGACAGGACATGATGCGGTAATCGCGTGGACAAGGGAGCTGTGAACTTGGTAGGAGCACGAGAGATACTAGACAGTAGAGACATGTTCAAAGAGTTAAAAGAAAAAAAAAGATTTTGTTCTTGTGAAAAAGAGATTCTGGATGCAAAAGACAGAGTATCAGGAACAGTAAGGATCGCCTGTCCAAATTAGGACCTGACTTTTTTAGTTTACATCATGATGTTCATTGTCAAAGCCATCCCATTCGCCGCTGTGGCTCTATCAACATTCATATCTGCCCAGTCGTCAGCTCAACTCTCATAGCTACCAATATCAATTATACTTGACTCATTCTATTTTTCAGACTTTCCGCCGACTGCGCCAATACTTTGGCAAACGTTGCTGCGCACCCAGAAGTGTCTGCCTGCTTGGATTTAGCTCAAATAGCACCCATCGCTTTTGGAACCAGGAATACGTCAGCCACCGCGACCCTTGATTCTTGGTTAACTTCCTTTTGCGCCGCCCAGCCTTGTAGTAATCGCACGCTTGAAGCGATCGCGACCAATATCACTGTCGGATGCGCTTCAGATCTATCCCTCGCAGATAATTCTCCAGACAATTCATCCGCAATTGTATCACTTGCACAGCAGTACTATCCTGTTGTGCGCAAAGTACTTTGCCTAAAACAGTAAGCTCGTTTTCGTGTAGTAGGACTGGCTGCTCATCATCTTCAATGAAGCTCAGGGACCAATTGCGTCACTCAAACCCTCAGTCACATCGAGGACATCATTGGCCCTTTAAATGTCTCCGATATTATCACTCTTGTTCTAAACCCAAATCCTGGTCAAATTCCTGCCAATGTTACATGCACAGACTGCGTCAAGGCAGCTTATAACATTATCAATCAGGACATTCCAGAGCTGGTCTCCGACACTGGTCCGTCCCTTCAGTCACAATGCGGTCCGTCATTTACTGGTGAGCTTGAACAGATCGATTTGAAAAGCGTTTTGTAATGAGATTTCTTAGATGGAAGAACACCACCCAGCATTTCTCAAGCCGCTGTTGAGCCTACAACAAGCTCGGCATCTTCTGCGCGAAGGCTTCCGACTGCTGTATTGATGATAGTGTGCTCTTTGATGCCGTTCTTTTCCTTTTGACCACATGTGCAACCCCGCTTTCCTCCTTGGTTTAAAAATGCATATCCCGGTGAACTTCAGACCGGAGGATGAAAGCATCCTCCGTGTCGCGAAATCGAGTCATGCCTAGATCAAGTCATAGGGTTAGTTAAATTTCGTAGGGATTCTAAAACATCTGAGCGACCCCCGCTTTGTCTCCTAACTTAGACGTTGACCAACACACGACTGTTCTAGTTTTTTAAACGTATAACATTACTGGGGAAGCGCATTATGTAGAATAGGTGACCGACTGGCAATAAGTAGAATTTGCAGCTCTTGAACTCTACATCATACATGTGGTGTACATAAAGTTTACGTTTGCGTACAGCCGATCACCCCCTTCCCGTTTCAACCTTGCACACTGCACCCCCGATTCCGAGGCCTCGCAATCAATCTTTCTTGATTTTATATCAACATGGCAGCACAGGAAACTTATTCTAGATCGCAAACTAATGACACCCAATCTCAACAGGAAGCTGGACTCGCTGAGTGGACGAGCAAGATCAAAGCCATGCAACGCCAGGTCGACGCTGACGAAGAAGCCGAACACGTTCGTCTTGAACAAGAAATTGCAGCCTCTAGGCAAGCCCGGATTCGTAGAAGCCAAGGCTTAGGCTATACCAATCGCAGTACCAGTAGCCTCGTTTGTAAGTGTTCTATCATCTGGTAACTATCTTATACAATGGTAGTAATCAATATTGGGAATATCAAGCCAGCCTTAAGGATGAGGCTGAAACCTCTGGTCTTAGTGAAAATCAAACCACACATGGTGATACCCTGGAGACTTCCGCTGTACGGCAATCTAATCGCGTCGACGCCCTGCACAAGCTTTCAGGAACTCCATCTACTGCAATACATGCTCGTGCATCACAAGAATTGAAGAAGCCATCTACGCAAGCTCTCCCAAATAATGAAATAAAGCTTGAGCCGGTATCACTGGCTGCGTTCATTGGTGGCCGCGCGACAGGTCCTCGACTGAACAAGCCTGCACCTCAGCTGGATGCACACGACCCTACACAGTTCGAACAACATAGCACGAACCAAGGGCCGCATCCTCTGTTCGGATCGGGAGGCGTGGCGATGCCTGGAATTGCAGTTAGACGAGATGGACCTGCAAAGCCTTCGTCTATAGCGGCTTTTAACAAAACAAGCTCGGTTCCCCAAAACACTGACTCATCACCTGGGCCGCGAAATTATGCGGAAACATATCAGAAGACATCTCCCATACCCCGCAGTTCAGAAGTCAGGGAGCGAACGAAAAGCACGCCTTCTTATGCTGCTCCTAGCTCCGCATGGGTCAAGCAAGAAACTTCTGAACCTTCTCACAAGGTAATCGCGTCGCCAACCCCAACTTCAAGAACACATTCTCAAGAACGAATTTCTCGTACCCAAAGTACGAGCCCTGCTGGCCATGGGATGGATGCTGTCAAGACATCTCCGAAATCCCCAATCGTAGTCCCCTCACTTGCAGGCCCAATTCGCCCTCAACCCCGTCCTTCGTCAAGTGGTCCACAAAGTCCTGCTTCCGGAGTACCATCGAAAGCTTTCTTGCGCACACCCGTTCAGAAGGAACCCACGCCTAGTCTTAGCAGATTGCAAGGCCGAGGCTTTGTGCAAAATATAGTTAATCTCAGCTCGCAATTAGAGAGCGCTCCTCCTTCCGCACCAGTAACTCCGGAAAAGAATAAGCCAGCGAAAGGGGGACGTCATTCTGTTTTGGACCGTTGGCAGCCCAACGTTTCCCCTAGTTCACCCTCTCCGCCAGCGTCGCCAAGCTCGCGTCCAGTGCGCAGGTCGATTACAGTCGATCCTTCCATGGAAAAGTCTCAGGCGCCTTTGGCTGAAGCTTCAAGCCGACCATCGAAAGAAACCCCGTCGAATCGGCTGTCGGCGCAGGAAACTGAACCTACTCATCTAAGCCCGTCCTCAAAATTGAACGGGTCGGAGAAGCCCGCTGGGTTGGGATCAAACACTACATTAGTGGTTTACAAACCCAAGCCAGTAGAAGTGCCACCACTAGACGAGTTTGGAGTTAAGTCCGGTCGCATTCCGGACTTACCAGTAGCTTCTAAGCCTCTGTCTCATGTGCGTCAATTTTGGTGAATTGGCTGGGCTCAACTTACTCATTATTTGCGCTGGCATGTCTTGTAATTTTTTGTTACGCATACATCATGAATTCTATGGTCTTGCACAATGATAGCCAACCAAAGAGAGGGCACGTAAACCTAGGAAACATCAGATAATACCCAGCAACGCCCGGTCTATAGGTCCAGATAGCGTCTTTCCAGATCATCCGCCTTCTCCCTCTTCGCTAGTAAAAGCGTCAAGTGATATCCCGCGTGGATCATCGCCAATAAGCAATCCTCCCGTAACGAGAAGCGAAATCCCACCGGGATCTTCACAAGAGCCAGCATCTAACGAGCCTATCCCAACTCCTTCAGCGATTGATTTACGTCAGGCATCGAAAGTGCCGGATCGGGTTGAACAGGTAATACCTGACCTTGGGACCACAAATGGCGTGGACCCTGTACCTCCGTCCGTGCATTCGTGGGGCAAGAAAGTTGAGCCAGTTCCAATCCGGCAGGCTCCACCTGGGCTGGCGCCTCAGATTGGTAGCAAACGACCTTTGCCTAGTTCACCTGCACCGAAATTAGACGATGTCCAGAAGGTAGATCACGGAGTGTCTCGAAGAGCTTTACCCGGGATGACTATCCATGCATATAAGCCTGGTGCGATTGGGGAACCAAAGCCGATTCCGCAATTTCACGATTTCCCGGCTGCAAGTGATCAAGACGCATCTGCCCTTCCATCGTCACCGCCTGTCCAGCGTTCCCGAATACCGAGCACAAGCAATAGACCAACCGTCATGGGCATGGCTCAGACTTTGATTGAACATGAAGGTTTGGGAGAGCCGATTATGGCAGCGCCCGACCCTCCACAATCCCTTGCAGTAGGCCAGGTATCAAGGGGACCGCCAAACTGTCAAATTGAAAAGCGCAAGTCAAGCTATGAGAAATATTCATCATTTACTCTCCCGACTTTGAAAGAAGAAGCGACGCCAACGCCTACTCCAGTTGGCACTCTTTCGCGGAAGGGGGGCGGCGTGCAATCTCGGGTATTGCAAGAACGGACGGAAACTATGTTGGAAAGTCCTCCAGGCAAGTCATTGCATGGTACCATTACTATTCAGCGTACGTTTACAATCTATTAACTGCTTATTGAAAACATTCGCCCAACCTAATCCTTATCCCATTTTAGCCAGTCAGATTGCCATGCAAGAGATCGACATCAATAGCCTTCTCAATTATAATACGCGCTCTTTTCGCTTGGATCCTGGTATTACGACAGTGTCGGTTGAAGTTCTCTCTATCATTGAGAATACCGCTACGACACTATCGAAGGACACAACAATCTTCTATGATGCAGAGATTTTAGCTGTCATCCATAGGTATAAATCCCAAAAGAGTGGGCTAGCATCTACCGAACTTTGGGGGTGGGAGGGTCAGCGAGCCAAACTTGGCGAGCGAGAGCAACGCAAGTTGGGAGAGCTTGCTAAGCGCTATGGTACCACAGTGGTAAGGTGTTGTCCTGTATGGAATTCGGCTTGTTTGTAGACATGTTTCAGAATCTCGTCCTCCAATATTCGGAATCGCCATATCTCGTGCATATACTTGGAGGTGTCCTTGCCACTCGACAAGTAATGTGCCATGTTCATAACCATAGATCAACCACTCACTGCTTATAGGGCACGCGGAAGCATTGGTCCCCTGAAAATACCTCTATGCATCTGGTTAGGTCAGTAAACGGCATGATCATAATTGACGAGAAGGATCTAGTACGCTAGTTACGTTTTCTAAAGTAAATTCCGCGATGCTTAACCCTTCTAGGATATAAAGAACCTGTGTTCGGCTTATAGCTATTGTGTGTCTATCCTCGAGACAGTTTATGTTTGGTATGGGCGTGGATCCACGCCACTGGAGAGAGCGGCCGCACTGGAGTATGGCCAGAGCTTGAGCACAGGCCTTAAACCGGTCGAGATAACTGACGGGGTGGCTAGTGATGATGATGAGATGTTTTGGATGATCCTCGGTGAAGAGAACTATGCAGATGCTTATTACTGGAGATGGAGAAGAACCTCCCCGGTGACAGATCCAAGAATCTGGCGAGTGAGAGCGAATTTCGGGAGGGACAATGTGTGTTTTGTACTTTCGAAACTATTCCTTTAATTGATTCTGAATTTAAGGTTACAACAGTCAATTCGTTTTCGGGCGAGTCCTATGCGCACGATTCGGTCTATCTCGTAGACTCTATATGGGAGCTTTATGTGCTAGTTGCTATTGACGCCAGGGCTCAGCGGCAAGATATCACTTTGGCCCTTGATATCGCTTTGGTCGGTCGGGCCTTCTAGTAGAGGACTTTTTTGTTGATTTTTTTTTTACAGGAGATTTCGAATCGAGTGTCTCCAGCACGCCCTTATACCCCTACCGTCCACGCCCTTGTTCTCCCATCACAGCTTCCAATGGACTTGAAGCTGATGTTTCGGGACCTTGACGAGCTTTCTTTGGTAAATAGTTTTGTTCCTTTGAATACTGAAGTGCCGTTCATAGTTTTCCGCAGAACAAAGGTGAAATTCCGGACCATATGAACATCTTATCGTCCACAGATGCACGCGAGCACGTCCGTACTAATCATCTCAAGATCTGATGTAGTTGTCCTGACGCTTTCGTTCTAGCTAGACACACTGATCTGGGATGATGTCATTCTTCGGGACCAGACTATGCTACCACTTGGAGTCGGCGTAGAATCTACCGCTGTTTGATTTGCTGTTCTTGAGGTCCGCATCATGCCCACGAGAATGGAATCAACTTTAGCGACGTTCCAAACATTACTAGCATGACATTCGATGTCAATTATGATCCAGAGGACTACTAAATTATTATAAGAATCAAGTACGACATGATGATATGAAACAGCGCCAGACATTCTTCACCCATACCACTTATTTCCTAGTCTTGTTTCAGCTGGAGGTCGTTGTGGAATCATAGACTCCTTGATTTTAAACACCTCAATAGCTCGCTAGTGAGACATCAGTATCATATATACTTGAATGTTGCAGCCATACACACTTTCCACACTGCCATATCAAACTCAAACACTTTTTGTCTTTTCGACAATCCCTTAGCATAATCCACATCGGTCGGTTGCTCGCACATGACTATTGAATAACGGTTAATTTGATGTTGCATATGAGAGCAGCGAGTGACGTACAGACGACTGGCTCCCCATTCTTGTTGGTTTCAAATGCTACCTTGCCGTCTCGTATCAGAAATGAGAGATAAAATATGTTTTCGACGGATTGAGCAAAGTTGTTGGGATTTATAACGAAGTTGAAAATATTGACTTGTTCGCCGAGGTTGCTGAGAATGGATTCCAACTGTAGTAGAGATAGGGTCGATGAACCATATCTGGTGATTATGGATGGAGACGCACAACTGCTACATTTTTTGATGTCTCATTCTGAGACCGTGTTATATCTCCTTCCTTCAGCTCCTGAGGTTTTCGAAGCTCATCCTCATTCTTCTCAAGCCGCGCACGTTTTGTCACTGCACGCTTTTTTTGTTCGATAGATAGTGGCCCCAACCTGTGAAAGGCGTCAAATTTAGTGAATTGGCGATGCTCATCTTACATGAAGCTCATGACAGGGACCCTTCGACTTTTTGCAAGGGCCTTCCGTCCAATTTTTGCCCATTCCAGGGGTTTGCCGGTCTCTTCGACATTTTCATAATCTGATTCGTCGGCCGGATTATCTCCAAGGGATTTTGCACCCCCCATGAACGCAACCAGTTTGGCAACGAAATCATCCACATCGAACGCGCCACTGCCCGACTTCATTGCACGCGCCTTTTGGGCGCCCATGTTGGATGCCATCAAAAGAAAGTGAGAGTCAAGTGTTGCTTCTTGTGGTCCCTGTACTGCAGTATTTTCTCCCTCGGTTGATTACCCTTCTATTTGGATTTGAGCACGTACCTTTGTCGAAAAGCTGATCGGCTTCGTAGACCTGCTCAATCAACTGTTCGGCTGTGACATCATTCGGATGAGATTTGCGTCCTAAGAATAAATTTGTATGAGGCTCTAGAATGGATACGTATTGCGGAAGACCTTCAACAGCTTTAGTGAGCGAGCGATAGTGTTTTCTCACTTGGCGTTTCTCTTGGGGGTCCTGATCGGGATCATAGCTCCAGTCTAGAGGTATTCCTTTCAGATAGAATATAGTAGTATGTAAGGCTATTTGATACTTGTCAGTATGTTATCGAGACCTGGGTTTGACATTAGTAGTCGGCGAGTGGTCACAAAAGATCAATAGTCGCGTTGACGCCTGTTTGGTCGACGCGTTTCAGCTTTGAGACGCGTCGGACATCGGAATAAGAGCCTCAGTCACCTATCTACCTTCACTGCTCCATTTGCACCTCCTGTCATGGCTTCTAGGCATGCTTTTGGAGTAATTTTGCCTCTTAATATTTATTATTCACGTCTAAATGGTTTCGTTGTTACAGTATAGCAAAAGTACTAGAGCCAAATGTCATGGCCCAGCGCCCTGCAAAGTAGCTTGCTTCAAGCTCTAATCTCTAAAGTTACTAGAATTTTTATTTTCTAGGGCACCCATTTAGACGTGGGGACTCTTCGCTATGGATTTACTACCCCGAGCGAATTTGGAGAGACCATTGAATGGCGTCACTGGTAAAGAAATTTTGGAGTGGCGCTTTCCAGCTGACGACAATATAGGGGATGTGTGACTGCTGCCATACTTAATAAGCTTGCCTCTTTCCCTCTTGATGATGTACCAGGGTTTAAGGATCTCATGTTGGTCTTCTCCTTCTTTCCACCTGATCTCTCATGAGCTCTTCCATTAGACAATCCGACCAAGAAAAAATCAAAAAAGCTGTCGCTATGCGTATGATTGATCCCAAAGATGTACCAAAAAGATCCCCAGCTCCCATTGTGGAAGTGGGTACTAGCTCAAAGC
>JABCKL010008377.1:0-24854 GCA_018851305.1 Calocybe cyanea
CGAGGCTGATGTTGTGAATCTGAAAGACAGACGCGTAGGAGTTATATACTCTTGTCCTGGGGTGGGAATAGACTGGACAAGTTAAGAAAGGATCAGCCTGAGCCTGCGAATTTCCCACGTCATCTGACCGGGCTCCGTTCAACTGAATACATTATACAACCGTTATACCTGCTGTCTTTAGATGGCTCAGTCTCACGAGTCATGGCTATAAAGAACCACAAGAAATACGACTGGTGGATGGAGAAGACTCGTTACAATGTTCTCCCTCCTTATTACATTTGGCTGCGCTGCTGTTTTTTGGTACTATGTCAAGAGCATTCGCAGATCGCATCATCTACCACCAGGACCGCCAGCTGATCCAATCATTGGACATCTTAGGAAGTTGCCACCTGAAGGCCTACAAGATCTTCTCTACGAGTGGGGGAAAATATATGGTATGTCGACACTACCTGTCTTTCATGTCTACGCGACTGAACAGCAAGTCGAATCAGGCGACGTGATTTATCTCCACGTCCTTGGCAGACCAATTATTGTGCTTAACAGCGAAGAGGCCTCTCTCGAGCTTTTGGATAAAAGGGGAGCTATTTATAGTGATAGACCTCGCTTTGTCACACTCGAAATGTAAGGCCCTGCATATTTCGTTCATCGTCCTCATTCAGGTCACCTGGATAGCATGGGATGGAGTAATATTCTCACGTTGCTGAGGTATGGTAAGAAATTCCAGAGACACCGTCGACTTCTACAGCAGTACCTGAACAAGAACGTCATTGCCGACTACCAACCGATCCAGACTCGAGAGGCTCGTGTGCTTCTCCAGAAATTGACATCGGATGACGTTGATTGGCATAAGCAGATACAGTGGTAAATGGATACGTCCAGATACGCAAAGTCGTAAATTTGATTTTTTGCCGCCCAATTGATGTGCAGGTTTTCTACAGCGATCATGATAAGAATCGCTTTTGGCCATCTCATGACATCTGATGATGATCCTTATGCCTCCATCATCCGTGATGTCAGCTATGCTGTGAGCAATTCTGGGTCACCTGGGAACACCCCGGTGGACTTCTTTCCAATATGTGAGCTACCGAACCTTAGTTTTGGGCCATGAGCTCCTCATAGTCAACTCAGTGCGATACTTCCCATCGTGGTTTCCTGGGGCTTACTATGCAGGATTTGCCCGCAAGCAGAGACACGCTGTCGATACTTTTTATAAATATCCGTACAATGATGTGAAGGAAAATATGGTATACAGCGACCCTCTGCGCCCACATCTGGCATTAAACTTTTTGCAGGCTAAAGGGAAAGCAAAGCCGTGCTTTATAGCGCACGAGCTGGAAGCTCTTGATCGCGAGGGCATCGGTGATGAGGAGGATATAAAAGACATACAAGAAGTCGCCGCAGCTATGTATATCGGGGGTGCAGAAACAGTGCATATTTGCCGACATCTGATTTTATCTCGCGGTTCTCATAAACATCCTTTACAGACATCTGCCACCACGACTTTCTTCATCTTAGCTATGGTGTTATTCCCAGAAGTTCAAGGCACGGCTCAGCAGGAGATTGATAGAGTAGTAGGCTCTGGACGCCTACCTGACTTTTCCGACAGAGAGTCTTTGCCTTATGTCGAATGCGTATTGCAAGAAACACTGAGGTAATGTTTTCTTTTCCGTTTTTGGGTTCTTTGTGGGTCTCAATTCGTTGTGAAGATGGCACGGAGCCGTTCCTTTGGGTGCGTACGCGGCTGAACATCAATTGCTTACCTTGGCTGACCTCAAAATGGTACAGGCGTGCCACATCGTTTATTAGAAGATGATGTTTACAAAGGGATGCTTATTCCTAAAGGATCGATTGTGATCTCCAACACAAGGTACGTGGTGCACATGCATAAGTTTGTCAATATTGTCAAACATTAACTATAATCAGGGCTATGACATTGGATGAAAAAAAGTACAATAAAGCGCACATATTCAATCCTGCCCGCTACCTTCCCGGGCCAGAAGGGGATGGTGAATCCTTTCCGAATGGGCATTTTGGCTTTGGTCGCCGGTATGTCCTATATATCGCGGGTTTAAAGTAGCTCCTATCAAATTGAAAGGATTCACCAACAGAATTTGTCCAGGGCGTCACCTTGCTGATAATAGCCTCTGGATTGCGATGGCTACTATTTTGGCTACTCTAACAATATCCAAAGCTATCGGAGTGGACGGTAAAGAGATCATACCAGATGAGTCTGTCACAACCGGAATCTCAAGGTGATGTCCCGAGAGAGTTTAATAGGCTATCTAAAGTGACATCTATTATAGCCAACCGAAGCCTTTTCAATGTCGTATACAAACAAGAAACGAACAGGCAAAGGCCTTGATCATGAATGCAGACACATCTGACTATTATTAGGTCACCATTAGCGGTTCGAAATGGTCGCGATGTCGAAGGTTACATATACTTCACGTTAAGACTCTTCTTATCTCTCGAAATGACCTGATTATAACTTTTCTGTGTTTTTAACAACTTCCCGTTAAGTGATACTCATTATCCCCACTATAGCGGAATCTGCTATATGAACTACCTTTATTTACTCTTATCGCGTTCCGGGCGATGTTTTGGCAGCGTAAGGTCGTTCTGCCAGGTTCACACGACGAAGTACGAAACGAAACCATGCCAATCTAGTCCGAATTGATGCATGTCTCTATTTGAGGTAAAAGCCGATATTAGGCTCGTCCAAGTCCTGCTTGAGCAGAGGATAGTGTAGAAAAAGATCTCAGGCTATTCAAACCAACGTCTGTTATAGTCAACCAAAGCCTTTCTAATGCCATATAGGAGCGCGAAACGAACGGACCAAGGCCTTGATCATAAATGTGGACACCCTCGACTACTGTTAGGCTAAAATGGGGGTCACACACACTTCCTGACTCCTATTGTTTCCCTGAGTTGACCCGTCTATGCAGATTTTGATAATGTTAGTGACACTCATTCTCCCCCCCAGGATCAAGAATCTACGGCGCAATGTCTGTCTACTCTCATGGTGATGCTTTAGTAGTCGCACAATCAAGTGTGAAGGGGAAGAAAACCAGCCTAACCTAATGTTAGTCCAAAGACGATTAAGCAGGCAGCGGCATCAAGACACATTCCATTAATGCCAAGATACTTGAGACTTGCAAAACCTACTATTATCTTCAAGTTAACATCTGTAAGTTCCAGAAGACAGCCCGCTCAACGGCCATGTCAGCGTCTCTCGCTTGACTTGAAGTCACAGGAAGCTGCAGCTGCAGCAGATAATCTGATTGATCAGACGGCTGCTCCCGTGCTTGATTGGCTCCAGTGCCTGAGAGGAAAGTTGTTCTGATAGCTTGTCACTGGAAACAATACAAATGCAAATGCCACGCCGTCATAGCTCCGGCGTCATTATCCCACGAAGATGGCTCTGAAGGACTATAAGGAGTATAGCAAGTCATCAGGGAAGGCCCGTTACAATGCCCCTCCTCATTGTAATCATCAGTTGCGCAGTTGTGTTCCTGTATTATGCTAAGAAGCTTCGCAGATCACATCCTCTACCCCCTGGGCCACCTGGCGATCCTTTCATTGGACACGTAAGGAATATGCCACCCGATGGCCTACAAGATTTCCTGTATGAGTTGGGAAAAATATATGGTTTGTCCTATTCCCCGGTCTTTCATATTCACATGCCCGAAAATGCAGAACAAAATAGGCGACGTGATCTATCTTCACATTTTTGGTCGTCCAATCATCGTTCTTAACAGCGAAGAAGCTTCAGTTGAGCTTTTGGACAAGAGGGGCGCCATTTATAGTGACAGACCTCGCTTTATTATACACGAAATGTGAGACTCTGTGAATACAATGCATCGCCTTCCCTAACCTAGCTTGTCTGAGTAGCATGGGGTGGCGTAATGCACTCTCACTGCTAGAGTATGGCAAGAGATTTCAAAAACATCGCCGGCTGTTCCAGCAATACTTGAACAAAAGCATCATTGCTGATTACCAACCAATTCAAACTCGAGAAACTCGCATCCTTCTTCAGAAGCTCATGTCGAGTGATGTTGACTGGCATGGGCACTTACAATGGTAAGTAGCCGATGCCAAATGATCCATGCTTAGAATCATTACTACTTGATGCCCAAACGAAATATAGGTTTGCTACAGCGATCATGATAAGAATTGCTTTTGGTCATCAGATGACGAATGAAAACGACCCTTATGTCTCCCTCATCCGTGATGCAAGCTATACTCTTACCAATGCAGGGCCACCTGGAAACACCCCAATAGATTTTTTCCCTTTCTGTGAGCTACCGACTTCTCCGTTTGAGCTTTGAACTTATTATGCTAGTGCAATATTTTCCATCTTGGTTCCCTGGGACGTACTTTGCAAGTTTTGCCCGGCAACATAGGCATGTTGTCGATACTCTGCATCAGTATCCGTATGACTGCGTGAAGAAAGACATGGTATACCGAGGCCCTTGTACAAAGGTTTTACGTTGAAAGCATGCATAGGCTGAAGGGAAAGCGAAGCACTGCTTTATAGCGCATGAATTGGAGGTCCTTGAAACCGATGGCCTCGGCGACGAAGAGGACATAGAAGATATACAGAAAGCTGCTGCGGCTATGTATGTCGGAGGTGCGGAAACGGTAAGCGCTTGCCAATATTCAACTTGGCCTCGTCTTTTTTTTTGTTATAAAATTATAAACATCATCTACAGACGTCTTCTACCATGGCCTTCTTTATTCTAGCTATGGTATTGTATCCAGATGTTCAAGAAAGGGCTCAGAAGGAGCTTGATACAGTGGTTGGCTCTGCACGTCTTCCTGATTTCTCTGACAGGGACTCGTTGCCTTATGCTGAGTGTGTACTGCAAGAAACATTGAGGTAGAGTTCTCCTTGACCTATTGGAATCAAGTTACATCTATCTGATATTGTAAAGATGGCACGGGGCTGTTCCTTTGGGTGCGTTCATTATCAGACCACCCCAGCTGCTACTTTCACTGATCAAAAATCGTCTAGGTATTCCGCATCGTTTGTCGGAAGATGATATATACAAAGGAATGTTCGTTCCTAAAGGATCCCTTGTGATTGCAAACACAAGGTTTGCATCGCATCTCGACAAAACACACTGTATAATAATGTTGATCAGGGGTCTGACGCTCGACGAAAGAATCTACAAAAACCCAGTGATTTTTAATCCTTCCCGCTACCTTCCCAAGCCAGAAGGGGACGCTGAGCCATTCCCGAATGGACCTTTTGGCTTTGGCCGCAGGTACGTATCCGTCGTAGCTATGATATCTTTAATCTAAGTGTTTGGCGAGTAGAATTTGTCCTGGGCGCCATCTTGCTGATGCTAGCCTTTGGATCGCGATGACGAGCATATTAGCTACCCTGAAGATATCTAAAGTCATCGGAGCAGATGGCAAGGAGGTCACGCCAGATGAGTCCATCACGACTGGTATTTCAAGGTGCCATCAAATTATCAGCAATCAGCACAGTTCACAGGCTGACGTCTATTATAGTCAGCCAAAGCCTTTTCGATGTCGTGTACAACCCAGAAACGAGCGGGCCAAGGACTTGGTTATCAACGCTGACATATCTGACTACTATTAGGCTTTTAGTGCCAACGCTCCTGTACTAACATACAAGGCTTCATGTTCGATTCATGGAAAGCCTGGTAATAACACCATCTGATATCACCACCTCTGTTTTTGAATCATTGTCCTTCTGACAACTGCTCGCTGAAAAACGCCCATCTTCTATCCATAGCAAAATTCTACTACACAGCTTCCGTGTTCTACGAGCAATATTTCAGGGACGCAAGGCACTTTTGCCTAATTCTACGCAAAGGTGGTCGGCTTTGTTCTTGGAACACCGAATCAACTCGAACGCTCGGAAACAAATCTGGTATTTGTCTAGCCGATGGCTTGTTACTGACGAGGACAGCGCATGATACAGCTGGGCTCATACTGGCTCTGGGCCCGTGTGAATATGGCTGTGAGAACTGCACGGACTGGGGCCGATGACTAAATGATGCCACTCATGATTTCGAATTTTGGCAGGACAACTTTTCTTTTGGTATCATGCCAAGGACTTGAAAAGCCTTCCGCCAAGGTTTTAGACAAGAGGGGAGCCATCTATAATGTGAGGCCCTGCGAATGCGAGCTTGCAACGTACCATTTTCCTTAATGCAAGATATCTGAATGGCACGGGGTGAGGACATTGCATTCCTCGAGTATGTAGTAAGGACAAATAAGAATATTATTGCCAAATTCGAGCAGCGTGCCTCCTCCAGCACAATGACATCGATTGGCACAAACACCCTACAATGGTAGAATTGTTGTCCAATAAAACGACGTACAGGTTTCACAGTCGCTGTGATCACTCTTTTAGACATTGTCTGATCAGTGATAATGACCCTCAAGTTTCATGTATAATGTCAGCTACTGTATGCTCTCCATAAAGTGGGCCACGACAGCAAACTTTGTCTCGTGCAAGATGTACTGCACCGGAAAAGTATTACCGGCACGATCAGCTCGAAAGAAGGCAAGATTCCCACGTCACCTGATTGGCCTCTTTGACATCTGCCATTCTCTCTCCGAAGACAGATGGCTATAAAGAATCGCACGCAATGCGACCCAACGCCAGGGAGGGCCCTTTAAGATGTTCATTTCCCTCTTAATCTTCGGTTGCACTGTTGTCCTTTTGTATCATATCAAGAACAGTCGCAAACCGCATCCGCTACCTCCAGGACCACCTGCTGATCTCTTCATCGGACACATTAGAAAGATACCAAAGGAGGGCCTACATGACCTTTTCTACGAGTGGGGGAAAATATATGGTTCGTTGGCATTATTTATTTTTTCATGTCCACTCACTGGATAGCGAATAAAAATAGGCGATGTGATGTATCTTCATGTCCTTGGCCGACCTATTATTGTGCTTAATAGCGAAGAGGCCTCAATCGAGCTTTTGGATAAAAGAGGAGCCATCTATAGTGATAGACCTCGCTTCGTGGTACATGAGATGTACAGCTCTGCAGATTCGGTTTATCGCCCTCTGCTAATCAGCATATCTTGATCAGCATGGGATGGAGTAATGTGCTCACAATGCTGAGGTACGGCAAGAAATTTCAGAGACATCGTCGGCTTCTACAGCAATATTTGAACAAGAACGTGATTGATAACTACAAGCCAATCCAGAATCGGGAGGCTCGAGTACTTCTCCAGAAGTTGTTGAATAGTACTGACTGGCACAAACAATTACAATGGTACGTCAATCGATTTACATGGATTCAGGCTAATTTTTCATTGCTCCCCTGTCAATGTGTAGGTTTTCCACAGCAATCGTGATAAGAATTGCTTTCGGCCATCTCATGACCTCTGACGACGACCCCTATGTCTCCATCCTCCACGATGTCAGTTATGCCGCGAGTAACGCTGGGTCACCTGGGAACACGCCAGTGGACTTTTTCCCTTTTCGTGAGTTATTTTGGCTGTTTTTGGGGGCTGTAAACTCAGCACTATTGTACTAGTACGATACCTCCCATCTTGGTTTCCCGGGACATATTATGCAGGATTCGCCCGCAAGTACAGACATGTCGTTGACACTCTTCACAAGTACCCATATAACAGCGTCAAGGAGGATATGGTATACGAATATTCCTGTCAAAATATTTGGCATTGAACATTTTGGCTTAGGCCAAAGGAAAAGCAAAGCCTTGCTTCATAGTGCACCATTTGGAAACCCCAAACAGTGAAAACATCAGCGACGAGGAGTATACCGAAGACATACAAAAGGTTGCAGCGATCATGTATGGCGCGGGTGCAGAAACAGTAATTACTTGCAGCCTTCAGTTTTGCACCGCCCCCTTGAGTTCATGAATGTTTTGAATAGACATCCTCCACCCTGGCCTTTTTTGTGCTGGCTATGGTATTGTTCCCAGATGTTCAAGAAGCAGCTCAGAAAGAGATCGATAAAGTAGTTGGCTCTGAACGCCTTCCTGAATTTGCTGATAGGGATTCATTGCCTTACGTTGAGTGTGTATTGCAAGAAACGTTAAGGTAACGTACTTAATTAAACGCCTTGGTCTAATCATGTTTGATCTCGTATTGCGAAGGTGGCACGGTGTCGCCCCATTGGGTGCGTATACTATCAAATCCTCGCTATTGTTCTTGGCTGACCTAAATAACCATTCAGGTCTTCCACATCGTTCGTTGGAAGACGACGTTTACAAAGGAATGTTTATTCCTAAGGGATCCATTGTCATTGCGAACGCACGGTATGTAACACCTCAACAAATACAGTTGCTCCGCTGAACACTAATTTTGATCAGAGCCATAACGCTCGATGAAAGAATTTACAAAAACCCTCGCACTTTCAATCCTTCTCGTTACCTCCCTAAGCCAGAAGGTGATGCTGAACCATTCCTAAATGGATCATTCGGCTTTGGTCGTCGGTACGTGCCAGAGCGTATTGCAGGTTTAAATTTTCGTTGATATATTTTTTTTCTGATGAGTAGCATCTGCCCCGGGCGTCACCTTGCCGATGGTAGCCTCTGGATTGCGATAGCGAGCATGTTGGCCACTCTAACAATATCCAAAGCTATTGGGCCGGATGGTGAGGAGATCACGCCAGACGAGTCCATCACAACTGGCCTCACAAGGTGCATCTTAGCGGCAATTCAGTGGGTTCTGAAGATTTATTCCTTCTTATAGTCAACCAAAACCTTTTCAATGCCATATACGACCCAGAAATGAGCGGGCGAAGGCTTTGATTATCAACGCCGACACGTCTGACTACTATTAGTGCACGATCTAATTTCATCAAAATTTCTGTGACCCTACTGCCAAGGATTTCATGCGATACTTCTTTCTTTCTTATCTGTTCCGAGTGTCCATGGAAAACCAGACAATGGCTCTTGATTATTGTATATCATACCAATTTTATTTCGGGTCGTGATGCTCCCGATCTTGTTGGACGATACGATGTATGTGATTTGATTTTTTTTGCCGATTAGCCGAACGCGATATGTTAGCAACAGTCTACTTCTATCATACTTAAACCGACACAGAGAGACAGACGAACAAGTCGTTCTAGTCCTATGATAAAGGTATTAGCTAAGTATCTATCCAAGCTAGACCGTGGAGCAAATCCAGGTCCTATGAGCGCTTACGATAGCGCGCGTTCTAAATCACCTTGCTACTAGCCTAGCAAGGAACTGATAGCAACCAGTATTTTTCTTTAAGTTCAGAGCAGCCGCTAAGATAAATGTTGAAGTGAGAATTAATTGCGTGCTGCACTCACACAAGAGAAATCACACACTTACAAAGAGCTCAACACTGGACATGAAAAGGTTTTGGTCTTCCCACGATTGTTGCGATCCCATCTGCGCACGACATACTTTGTTCAAAATGCATCGCTGTCTCTTCATTCCAGAAATCGTTCAGCGCATTTGCGATGAATTCGGTGTGGGGTATGCGGGGTGCAACACGATGCGTAACAGGCAGTTACTCGCTCTAGCGCAAACCTGTCGCTTTTTTAGCGAGCCTGCGCTTGCATGTCTTTGGAAATCCATCCCTGATCTAGTTGCCCTCGTGAAATGCTTAGGAAGAGATATGTGGGAGACACACAGAACCTTTCGTGGATTAGAGCTGGTGGGTCTAAATTTCACGGGTTTTTTCTAGGCAATTTCTCCCATAACACTTTTTATGCAGCGGCTCAAACGACCTCTGTCTCAGTCCGACATTGATACCATTTACAAATATGCGTATATGGTTAGGCACTTTGGAACCGGGCACGATGAATCTGATGTGATGATCTCTCAAGACGCGTTGCACCAGATTTTCAAAGAGGTCGAGGCGAAGCTATTCCCAAACCTGCATTGCGCCCATCTTAAAGATGAATCGATGGCTAAATTCATAAATCTATTTTCCTCTCAGCGTCTGACTGCTTTGACACTGTGTCTGCCCTCCCTCGATTCAGAAGACGCGTCACTTCCTTACGCTTCTATACTAAGGGACTTTGCGAAACAATCCCCGAACATCACTTCCCTCGAGTTAGTGATGTCCGACATGATCTCGGGCCATCAAGGAGTCGCTGCAGCATTATCGACTTGGCAGAATTTGCAGAGTTTTAGATCGACCGAAATCACGCTCGAGTCTTTACAAAACGTTCTACACAGTTCGGGGTCGTTACTATTCCTCGTGTTTAGTTCGATCTTTCCATCCGATGATGGATTCCAGGACCTGATGCCTCCAAAAGGGCCAGATACCCCATTCTTCCCCGTTATGGAAGTTTTGTCGATCGGCTTGAATAATTTCTCGAATGCCGTCCGATTCGTGGATTACCTTTCCCCGAAATGTAGGCTGCAGGAGCTGGTCATTAAGATCCATAATTCCGAACCGTCTAGAAGAGAGATTTGGTTCGATTTATTTCAATCTGTCAAGAGATACTCGAAGACCCTGAACATACTTCATGTTGAGGAGGGAATTCGTTGTTTTGACGATGACGATAGAGCCGCTTCAGTACCTCGCGCTGTGGTCTTGCTCGTGTCTGAGTTTACAATGCTTACCAACCTCTTTCTTTCGAATATAGGAGGGTATGACGTCTCTGATGAGGACTTGGAGGAAATAACAAAAGCCCTTCCTTTGCTCGTAATATTTGGCTTGGTTGACCACACAGCTCCCTCCATGATCGAGTTCAAAGCCACGATCGCAAGTCTGGTGTATTTCGCTCAGAACTGTCCCTTCTTGTCGCATCTTAGCCTACCCTTCTCTGCGCGTACGGATCAAGTCCCTCGAGGATTAGGTTCTTCTATCCAAGGTACCGAGTTGAACCAGCTTGACATAGCAATATCGCCTGTGGATGATCCTCAGCTAGTTGCCAATTTTATTTTCGACATCTTCCCAAATATAGAATACATTATAAATGATGGCGAGATGGTCGATGAACTTGAAGCGGACGAGGATGAACCAGATCATTTGGCATGGGTTGAGATAGGTGAAATTTTGCGCGACAGAAAGGGAAAGATGGGAAGGCGAAACAGCAGCTTATCGGACTCGGATCTAGAATGAAATGTTTCTTACATGATACGGCACAAATAACGTTAGCTTAGAAGAGAATAGCAGTGTTAGCACAGCTTTTAATGTATGCATGCGGCTTTGCCACGTTTAAGCGGTTTAGTCGGATTGGAAAGGTTGTAAAACCGAGGAAATGGAACTCTCATGACTGTTTCCCCCTTCTTACAGTGGTGCTTTTATTCCCGTGGACTGTCAAGTGGCTGCTCGTCGAGAAAGACGGAGTCTAACATCTCCTTCGAACGGACGATATCCATAAGTATCCATAGCTGAATCAGACAAAAAGTCTTGGCAACCGCCCTCAATTACTACTACAGTACTTAGGGAGTCAGCTGAGTGACGATCATGAAACGGAACAGCTCATAACAACGGTTGCTTGTGTGTGTCCTGGCTCTTGTCACTTACAGTTGCCACAGAGGGCCACAGTCTAATTCGACGAACTTGATTGTCTGATCTCAATTGCCGCTGCAATAATCAAAAGCGCGCCTGCCCACTGCCTGCCCTTCCCATCCTGACGACGTATGATATGATATATTAATTGTCACCGATGCAATAATGGCCGGGATCACACACCCCAAAAAATACAGCATATAATGAGCCAAGGGAGCGCTCTCAACAATAATCCATAACCTCAGCTGGTTCTGACTACGTACGGATATACAAAGCAAAAAAAAAAACAACTCTTCTCACCAACACAGCCGGCTCTGATATTTCTTCAATTCAAAAACACTCTACAATCGATAACTCTATCTCCTCCTCGTTCATCTATCATTCGCCCCCCATTATGAAGCACTCTCATCTCCTTATCGCCGTCACTTGCCTCGGATTAACCGTATCCGCCATGCCTACTCGCTCATCCTCATCTTCCCGCTCATCATCCAGCTCAACTTTACGGAGCAACTCCGAAGATCGGGGTGAAAGTTCCCAACGGCATCCGTCCAGGAGCTCGGAAGGCGACTCTCAGTTTTATCAATCCCCGACGTCATCGAGCGTTTCATCGGGCGTCGATCAGCGGCGATCGGCGATCGGCGGCACGGCCAGCTCCCCAAGTTCCCGAGCTTCAAGCAGCTCGGCAGACTTGAGATTAGAAAATGCGACCAACGAAAGCTCACATCCCAAATCCCAACCTGATAAGGAGCTCGTCTATCATTTTATACGAAGGGAGGGGAATGATCGCATCCGTGAGATACAGGATGTGGAATACGGTCAAGGCCTCAGTGGCCGGCTCTACGTCGGACACACTTCCATCGGGATGCAGGAGGTCCCTCTTGAAGGCGGCGGTTATGAAAAGCAGTACGGAGAAGATTTTCTACCCTTCTTTACAGCTGCAGAGAAAAAATACTGGAAGTTGTACAAGATCACTCAGGTGCCGAGAGAACAGTCAGGACGCGAGCGCATATTTTATTTTGTGCGAAGCAATGACAAAGGTCACTTCATTGCCAAAACAGATGTTGCGTATGGTCCAAACGCCAGAAACTCTGAAGGGCAAGCTATGACGAACTACATGGGGCGCTCTCCTGTCGGGAAGGTCGAATATATCGACGGTGTGATGACACAAGCGGTTGGCGAAAGTTCTCTAAATTTGGTTGATCCAAATACGTGGACCATGATCCAAACCCCTGAGGGCCGGGAACATTCGCCAGTCTCGAGTTCATCGGGTGGCTCAGGAGACGCAAGACCGGATGGACATCAACAGCAGCCTGACACCGGCAACACTCAGCCTTCAACACTTCAAGGAGCTCGCTTTACTCCCGCTCGACCCATCAGACCACTTAGACCCATCAGACCACTTAGACCCATCAGACCACTTAGACCCATCAGACCACTTAGACCCACCCGACCAGTTGGACCAGCTCAAACAGCTCACGCTCCACCTAGGAGTCAACCACCAGGCATCTACCGACAAGACGGAAGTCTGATCACGTCGGCGACTCATATTGTCAATACGCCTGAACGTCTCACGCTCGATGGCGTCGAGGTTGATCGCGACTGGTTTAATGCACAATTCAGGAGTCAACAATAATCCTCTGATGGCAATAATTAGTGCAAGTTTTTGGAAAGGTTCCCTAGAGAGATGTGACTGTTAGTCAGTAATGTACGAGCATTTGATGTAGAAAAATGGGAACGTATTGTTCTTTCGACAAACACCGTTGTTTACTGTCATGAAGACCGTAAGAGACTGGAGATTATTCATTCGAGCAAACATGACAACACATCTCTTGGTTGTTCTTAGAAATCGCTGCTCATGAGGTTCAGTGTATTCATGATATGTACATACTGTACACAGCAATGGGCAGGACCGCAAGCCCCACAATGACACACAAAAATGTTCATTTACTCAACCATCAGGCTAGCGAGCGATCGGCGGTGAGATAGTCTAGCAATGCTATTGTCGCATCGATTGCTTATGCCTCCTACTCATGCATAGAGACACGCAGAGGACAGGTACGAATATCAAGACAAACACTGTGACAGCTAGCAAAAACTTTGAGCGCATACGTTCAAGCCGCTGACGTGTGGTGTACACAGGAACCGCGGCCTCTGCACCCTCTTTGTTCTTATTACCGCTAGATTTAGACGTGGTTGATGGAGGTGAAGACCCATCTTGCATCTCTCCCCTTGCTTGCGCTAGAATGAACGTGGTCGATATCGAGTCTTCTTGGAAGTCGCCAAATTTGGTGTGTCGGTACACACGGCAGGCCATCATGTTTGTGATGGAACAGTTGAAAACGTACATGAAACGGTAGCCAGCGGGTACTGCTGGTAAGGTAATGAGGATCAAGGCCAGGATATTGCTGAGAGTAGAGATCCTTGAATGGATTTTTTTTTAACTGCGTATCACTGAGGATATAAGGAGGGGGGGACACCCGCTTACAGGTAGTAAATTTGACCATCTTGTAGGAGTGCTTTAGTTAGGGAAGGGAGGTCTCGGCCCAGCATGAAATGCTTCAACACGGATGGGGTTGATCGACCATCAAGTGCTAATGAGATCGATAACAAGCGCCACGAGATTGCAAGGAAAATACATGTGTCCATGACGGCAAGGGTAATCGGAGATGCAGCAATGAATGGTTTCATGGGTAGAGAGAGACAATAATCGGTGGGTTCCAAGGTTATAGCACCAGAGGCAATAGCAAGGGTTACAGTGCCACCTACGACACCCAACCATAGGAAGAGGAAAAAGGCGACGATATATTTATTGTGGTTAAATATGGCACGAACGCGGAGGAACCAAAGGAGTGTGGTAGAGGAGAACGCGATGTGATAAAGCACGCAGGTCGTAGTCATAAAATTCTTGCAGAGCGCCAAGCCAAGCGGAGCCGCTATAAAGCATTACTCGATAAGATATTGAGTGCAGAAGAAAGATGGACATACTTTGGGTTATGATATTGACGGTGTTCGATGTGAGAACGGTAAATCTGATTATATTCGTCACAATTCAATATAAAGTTGGTTCAGTAAAGGATTCCTACCTCGAGAGAAAGTAGACGAAAGTGGGGAACGATAACCTATGTTCAAACAAAAGTCGATAGTCGCTGTGAGCGTTTGCGATGACATCCCATAGGAATGCCTAGTCTCGTTATTAGTCCCTTCCAATATATCGAATCGACTGCGAGATTGTACTAACCCCTTGGGATGCAATGATAACATATACTGAAGTCTTGAATTGGTTCCCATCCTCGGGTGGCACAAATGCTAGAGGCGTTTGGGGATTCAATCTTTGAAACGTGTCCGCCATCGTCGAGATCGCGCCAAAATCAGACGAAGACTAAAAAGTTCAGGTTCGTGTCATTATATAGCTGAAGACAACACTCCATTGATGATATGGATACTTCGCCAAGGATTCGAGACGCCAATTTGTGAGAGTTATTTTCCCAGAGTTTACACCGTGACGCCCATTTTGGTAACGAGTTCCTCGGCGTATGAGGACTGTCAAAGTCGGCGCACGTAATTACGTCGTTATTTGTTGATAGGCCCTGACTAGCCTGACTGCCTGAGACCCAGCGAAATTGACTATTTTAAAATAGCACCGAAACGCCATCATATCTGGTGCCGACACTGCCGAGTAAACACTTGTAGATGAACTAAAAATCCAGCCTGCGAAAGGCTTGTGTGTGTTGTGTACGATAACTTGGCAAAGAACATGTGAACCAATCGTAGATGATCGTTCTTCGCTTTCTCGTGTGCACGAGGGTTGTCGAGATGGATAGATGAGACAAATCTGTCAGCTTTCTTTTGAAGTAGATCTGATGAATCAAACCAAAGAGAGTTGAAGCGAACGTGAAGCATCGGCACAAACCTCGTTTGAGGTTTACCTAGCCGAATGCGTATCGACCCAAGCTGCGTACTACGCTATCAACACTTTTGGCGTCGGTACATGGTTATTTTATCGCCGCAAGACGTTGTGCCTCAAATATGGCGCCCCTACCGCCGCGAGAGATCTGTGAAGCCGACGTACGTTAGCGGAAAAAAAAATGATATCAAGGTTAAGTGTGGGAATCCTGTCGTGTAGGGCTATTATTGACGGAGAGATCACATCTTCGTCAATTTGCAAGCACGATCAGGAGCAAGTGGGGTAATCATTGGCGCCATCAGAACAATCCCTTGTGAATGCGGCGCCTAAGAATGCGCGCACAAGGGAATGTGGTCGAGTGATCAGCCTTCTAAAACGTATCATTGCACTCCGGGACAGATGCCGTAAGGAAAACTAACATGAAACATAATCTCTGATGCGCTGAGCACCAATCATGATCTGAAGTGGAGGTAGTCAGTCCATGCTGGATATTTGGGGATAGAGCAATGTAACTTAGGGCACTACAGATGCCATGGAGGAGCCCTGAAGAGCCTCAATAATCAATACCAACCAAACCCTAAAGATGTACGTACGCAGATCATCTGTAACCAACCCAGATCATGCTTCAATGTTGAAGGTTGATCTTACGATTGGTAGGTCTTTCATAATCACTCGGCAAATGGTGAAAGCTCATTCATTCAAATCATAATCAATCAATAACCGCTCTTCCACTATGATCGCTCCTCCATAGCCTCGAGACGTGAAATCTGTCTAAAGAGAGTTTAGCTTACGGCTTGTGTCATGACGGATAACTAATGACAGACCTGTCCCTAACGGCTTCTTGCCACCGTTGTAGCTTGGCAGTCTCATTCAACTGAAAACCGTAGATTCTGGGCCGGTATCGCTCCGCTTTCAGAGCTACAGTTGATGTGTTGACAGCTTCCCCTAATCCTTCCGCAGCTGAAAGGTCGTGTTCTTCGCGCATTCTCCTCCTGCTCTTCCCTTCCGCATCCTTAGACGAAAGCCCTTTAGATATATTCCCTAGGTCTGTCGGTCCCGATTTTGGGGGTATAAGCGTAGGGTAGACGAGGAACAGGAGGTGAGGGAATGTGGTTCCAAAATACGCGCCGTCGATGGAACCGTGCCGTGTGGACTTTGGCGAGTAAAGATCTTCGCATCGCCCACAATAGAGCTTGACGGATTTTTCGTATGGTACATCGGTCAGTCCAACGGGTAGTAAAGGTTGTGATTGGCAAAGAACTCGCGGGCATCGTCCAAAGTCGGCGCGTTTGTATTTCTCGAGCTGTAATTCTAAGGCTGAGCTAACATGACGAGAAAGAGCAATAAGAATTGGAGAAAACGTCCACACCATTTTCGTTAAGCCTCGCGCAGTTACAATCCACCGTGCATGAATCAAGCCATAAAGTAGACGTGCCTGCACGTCGAGCGAACCACGCATCTCGTCTTGGATCTCGTCATCTGTTGTCGTGATTAGGCTACTTGCAGTCTCTTGCAATGAGTTGTCCAAATTGACTTGCCAAGGTTATCCGTAATGAGGTCAAGTGCTTGGGGGTAATTGGAGACCTCGTTATTTAGGCCTGTCAAGTTAAAGCGGTCGAGGATGAAGTCTTCGTCAACTTCGCAAAAGTACTCGTTCCCTTTTGATGACAAAAACCAAGAGATCCACTGAGGTATTATGAGCTAACGCATTTGGAGTCCACCGAGAGCAATTACCGAGCTAGAGTATTGTCTGGTCAGGCTTGATTGCGAAGTAAGAGGGTATTACAAGCACCTAGAATAATCTGAATCTGAGCCAGTTGACGGGTCTTCCACTACAGACATGACATAAATTAGATACTTGAATTAAAATGGTTAAGAAAAGCTAACTTTTGCTCGAATAGGTGACAAGAAAACGATTGCAGTAGTACCAGCGAAATGTCTGTTATACTAATGATGAGATGATCAATGTGCCAGTATCGTCCTTTGAATCTAACAAAGACAAATACAGTTAGTCAGTCTATACCCTGGAATACTCGTCCCAATTCTTCCGTCTGATACTCGGAGCTCTTCAACGTGTATATCTACTGGCAAAGGACGAGATTGCATATTTGGGACGATACAACAAGGTCGCTTAGCCGTTACGCGCACTCATTTCACGAAGCGACGTTGTCGTCTGCTGAACATTGACATCATTCTACCACGAGGCTGAGCTTCGACAACACCCGGCTTATTCGCGTTCAGCAAGACAGACGATGCTCTTTTTTGCTTGAATTTGATTTCAATTTATGTCGACAACTCATCCGAAGACTCCTGTGCACTCACATCCTCTCTCCTTGGAGGTCACCACATCTCGGAGTGGCCGAAGAACCCGGAACGGTCACGTTTCAGAGGCTCAACAACGGCCAAAGACCAGCTACTCCACATCGCGAGCTCAACTTGAGGCAGAAAATGCTGGAGCTTCAAGCTGGGACGGGAGCGTGCGGGGCTATGGTAAAGGCGATCGAGACGGCACTCTACTAGGGAGTCATGCCAGGCAGAAAAATTCCTCTACTTCGTTGTCCAGTATGTGGGATAGGCCAAGTGGTACAGGCCCTTTATTCGTTGTGGGCTCCCAGGATTCTCTATCTCCGCCTCCACGCGGAACTCTTCATCGACACCCGGCCTTTTTGATCACCAGTGAATCCGATAGCGAATTATACGGGCCTAATATTACAGCCCAGGTTCTTGCGACCAAATGGCACGAATACTCTGACGAAGCTATCCAGTCTGTCATCTCTGACATTAGCGTATCGGAATCTCCAGCAGACGTGACCAGCCATCCGTATCACATTGCCCTACGCGTCCTGTCTTCCGCCTTGCATAACTTATCACGGGCTAGACTGGAGTTAGAGGAGCAAAGAAAGGTCCTGCAGGAAAAAGAAATTGCTCGTCGTGAGAGGGCCGACGCCCTGTTAAAAGAGCTACAAACCTCGGAGCAGGATATCGCCAAGCGCGTTATACAATCAATATTCACTGATGATGATGAATCCCGGCATCAAATACAGCGACAACAAAGTCTGATTGTAAGTAGTATGTATCTGATATATTTCAGCTGGAAGCTAATCAGGCTCAAGTCTCTCACCGAGTCAATTAGCGCAGCCCTCGCAGAAGACGTTCCGCTTCCATCCAACGTACAAGACCCGTCCATTCTTGAGACCATGCCTGAAGAGCCAGAATCTTCAGACCATCTTACACCCCTTTCCGCGCGATCGAATACATCCTTGGTGACTGACGAACAAGTAACTCCAACCGTTCGGAACAACGCTGCACCAGAGCCCTTGTCAAGAAAAGAGATTCAAGACGATGCTGCCCCCGAAACTCAAAGGCCACAACCGGAAAGGCCTTCTATAGGTGATTGGATGGGTACTTTCTGGGGGGGTAGGGGCAAAACACGCTCTCGGCCTCGCCCCCAGAATCCCAGCCCAGACGCGGAAGTAGACAAGAATCTAACATCTCCCTCTGGAGAGTCTACCCCTACTTCGTCTAATGCTCCCGTCCCTCCACGCCGAGGGGGGCGTAGATCTGCAATGAGCGTGTTTGGCACGCTGGGAATCTCCATATTGAATCCAATCCCGCCAAAGAAGCGCTCTGCAGGAGCAGCAGCAGACAGTACAACTACGTCTACGACTGCAACTTCTTCGGATGTTGATGGAGCATCTATCCGGTCATCACGAACCACACCTCTAAATTACTCTGTCACTAATTCGACAAGATCCTCTCCTATCCAATCTACCTTTGTCCCTACGGCCGCTGCTCCTCAACTCACCACTGCGTTAGATCCTATGGAAGCACTCCAAACATCCGGGTCCACAATTGCCGTAACTTCCACCGAAATTGAACCGACACCTTTGACTCAAGGCTCAACACTGCGCGCAATTGTCAACGCCACTAGAATTATGACGGCTGACTCGGCTAGCATCTTGACGGACCATGGTCAATACACCAGTCCATTTATCGCTCAACTCGCTTTTGATCTTGTCAACAATGCACGCGATAGAAAGGTGGTCTTCCGCGAGCGACCCAAGGAACGACGCGAAGCCAAGGCAGAGCCTTCGACTGTTGTGACGGATTCCTCTCGAACAGGTCCGACACCAATCTTGAGCCCTTCTAGTGGCATCGACGCAGCCATGACCCTGAATCGCACCTTGAGCAACCAACTTGAAGGTTTGAGGAAGACAAAATCTCAGACGGGGTCCACTATAAAGCAAGCGGCTACTCCTTTTGCATCGCCCGTATTTGGATCTTTCGCGCAACAGCAACGCAAACAGAATGTCATGGCCGATAAGGCATCCGGAGGCACTGCCTATGAAACTCCTAATTCCAAGACACGACAGAGTGGCTCTGCTTTGACCTCTCCGCCCCCGGTATCTACCATCGTTCAGAAGCCAGCATCTGTCCCACTAGAGTCTATCATACCTGCTATTTCCAAACCCCCTACTCAATATCTGTCCCGGACTTACACGCCTCTCACTTCAAAGGAATTCCGTTTCACGATTCCTTTGCCCCAGAATGCGGCACGTTTCAAGGTTTATCACGAGGACAAAAGCCAACGACCACTCACAGACCGATATGGATTCATGTACGATGTCTCGCAATACGACGTGCTATTGCTCATCCGGGCAAAAGAGTGCAAAAACACGGCACCTGCTTGCCTGACAGGAGTGAAAATTGCTGATCGTGAAGAAGACAACAGCTGGCCCGAGGATGGCGAAGAAGATGATGGAGTCAAGGATAGCATCGACATTGTCAAGGGCAGCTGCCCTTGTGATGGAGACTTGGGCTATGTCAGTCCTTCGACCAAAGCCGAGACTGCCAACACGGATACGAATTCCTTAAGCATCAAGTCGCGCTCGTCGTCCCAAAGTCGGAAACGCTCATCTACCGTGAACTCTTCTGCTGTGACAACCACCAGCTCCATCTTATCCGTAAACTCTGACACGCCACGGCATGCCTGTGCGAATACCGTGCGTAAACTGCTGGATCAGCTCACGGAGATACATGATCAGAGGCAAGCGTCACAGCGGCGCGTGTGGGATGTTTTCGTCAAGCAGCGTAGCAAAGTCAAGTCGTTGAAATCGCACGCGCAGACGGCGACTTCCTCGTTTGGAGGTGCTGCGGCAATTCTTGGGTTGGGTACTGCCTGCGAAGAGGATGAGCTTGACCATACTGAGGGTCTTATTGGTTTCGCGCAGCTTGGGCTTTCATCGGGCCGTGATGAGCGGAGAGAGTTTGACAGGCTCGTACGAAGTGGAATTCCACTGGTGTATCGCTCGAAGGTCTGGTTTGAATGTAGTGGAGGGTTGGAAATGCGTGAGCCTGGGCTTTTTCAGGACCTCTTGGCGGAAGCAGATGATTCCGGGAGTGTAGTTGGGGAGATCGAAAAAGATGTCGGAAGGACGATGCCTCTCAATGTGTTCTTTGGTGGTGATGGAGCGGGCGTAGAGAAGTTACGAAGGGTATTAACTGCGTACAGTCGGTAAGGTCTTTTTCTGCGCCATGTCCGCTAGTGTTTTGATTCCTCGCTTTGAAAATGCAGCCGTAATCCAGCTGTCGGATACTGTCAAGGCATGAATCTTGTCACCTCGACATTGCTACTAGTCCACGCTGATGAAGAGGAGGCCTTTTGGACACTCTCAGCCATTGTTGAGAAAATACTACCTGAAGATTTCTTCTCTCCTTCTCTCCTTCCTTCACGCGCATGCCCTCTTGTACTTCTTGATTACGTGCAAGAATATACACCGAAGCTTCACGCTCATCTTCAAGAGCTTGGCATCGATCTAGCAGCCATTTGCTTCTCGTGGTTCCTTTCTCTGTTTACTGACTGTTTACCTGTCGAGGTCAGGGTTCTTACTGATGCTCAGCTCGAGTCAAGCTGAAAGTCCTTTTTAGACGCTATTTCGAGTGTGGGACGTCTTTCTCGTCGACGGGTTAGATGTCCTCTTTCGCGTGGCGATGGGTATCTTACGCAGCAACGAGCAAGAGCTTTTGCAGTGTGAATCCATTCCTGCAGTGTATGTGACCCTAGAGAATTTGCCGACGAGAATGTGGGAGGCGGACAAAATTATGCAAGTGCGTGACGCTATGTTTCACTTCTAATTGTATGCAAGGACTAATGACTTGTAGCTGGAAATTGATCTCCGAGTGTCGATGTCGCATGTAGACCTCGTTCATAAGCGACAAGCGCACGTTGCCACCCTTAGTAGGCTAATATCTTAGAGAAGTTTGCTACTTTTTTTCTATTGAGATACTAAGTAAGGAATGTTATATACATGTAAGGAAGAGACATCTCACTTCAGCACGGTAGAACCGACTGAGGTGGGTGAGTAATTGGTGTCGGAATGTGGACAGTACATGCTGTAGCGATCAAGTGATGATGCGCTGCTGGGATACAGCAGATTGTTTCCATTTCTAATAATTTTTTGCATAGCTTTCAAGTCATGGAATACGCTGCACTGTAATCCCAATCAAAATTGCATCGAATTAAATTGAATACCATGGGCATACGGTAAGCGTTCACGTCAGGAACTTGCTGACTAAGCAAAGTTTTACCGAAAGGTCCTCGTCAGCTGTTTGTTTTCTGGTTATTGACTTGTAAAACATGTCCTTCTTCCGCTTGGCTACTAGAGCAGTTATTCCTCGCGTCGCTTGGACTCGTGCTAGTATACAGCATCAACTTCTACAGCGTGCAACATTCTCAGCGGCAGCCGGACTATCCCGGGATGTCATCAGGTCGCGTGTGCTCGAGGTTCTAAAAGGCTTTGAAAAGGTGGATCCGGCCAAGGTACGTAGCACTCTGAAAGAACATGCTTGAACTGTGTCTTAATGTGAGACCGCAGTTATCGGAAAACTCGTCATTTTCTCGCGACCTCGGCCTGGACAGCTTGGACGCGGTTGAAGTCGTTATGGCAGTGGAGGAGGTGTGAAGGCCCTTTATTGTTATCCTTTCACCTTTTGACTGGCTATAGGAATTCCAAATTGAGATACCAGACGCTGACGCGGATAATATTCAAAGTGTCCAGCAAGGTATGGAATAACACGACAATCGTCTTGGCTGATGCTTATTCTGTGACCAGCGATTGAGTATATTGAGAGGACGCCAGCAGGTTCGGAATCCTTTTGTTCTTTTCTTGCATATGCATCAAAATAACCTCCTTTTTCAGCTCAATAAAAAAAATCATTGCTATCGCGCTCATTCGCAATAGCATCTCTTTCCCCCCGTGATAGTGATGTGATTTCGAACATAGACGTCCCTGTGCCACGACCTCCAATTATTTCTCCATCCGGTATATTCATGTATTCCGGAAGAGACTACTGCTATAATTTTCTTGTCATGGTAATGACATGTAATGCGGAAGCTGGCACATCATCCAATAAATAACTTCTCGCTTTTCATTTCGTCACGCGGTATCAAAATCACCGACACGTTTTGTATATACTACGCTTCGCCATTCCGAATGTACTCATACAAGTCTGGCGTGACATGCATATTCTGAATCTGCTCCAACGACCTCCGACTATTCCAGTTGGCCCTCTTATGGCTGAGTTTATATTTATCTTGAACGCGTGTCTTATAGCCGGACATATCAGATGTGCAATACCTTGAACGATACAAGACTCAAGTAGATCGAGCACAATGAAATTGAACTTATCCTTTTGCTTTTTCTATATCCTCCCTCGACTTCTAGTACAGTACTGTTACTGGCATCTCTCTCACATCTAGCACTGATTATCTGCATGTTTTTGTGTTCTTCGTGACCTCAGCAGTGAACAGAGTCATCTCATGCCTGAACACTATCTAAGCTTATCTTGTGTAGAGCTCATGGTGAATCCTTGTCGACAACACCGACTCACTCTTACGTCGCCACTCATTGGATCCCCACGATTATGCGTGTATATACCGATCATGAGACTGGTTTCGATGCTGTACTTTGAGATTCTTATTCATATTCATAAATATTTTTATTTCGTCAAGATGACAAAGTCATACCCAATAAAGCTTGAATACACCGCAACCTATAGTCTACCCTGATATCCATTCGGATGAGCTCAATCTGAGTAGTTTCAGAATAGCGTACGGATAAGGTAAAAATTTGGACATTTCTTTCATTTCATTGCTTTGTGCCTCTTGTGTATACAGATATACACGCACACTATCGGTATAAGTATCATGATGAGAATAATTGAGCCGATCATGATTCCTGGGCTTAGCCTCTGAAGTAAATCTTTTTCTTGAACCTTGACGGTGGTCCTGCTGCTATCAGTATTGGTTTTGGTCGATGGTACAGAATCTGGGAGACCATGATGCCATGCTTTCTCTTGCATGTTGAGTACGGTAGTCGAGATGGCCCTCTCTCGGAAGTGCCCAAACTTGGTGTGCCGAAAGACCCTGCCAGCCATCATGTTCGCAACCACGCAGTTGAATGCGTACATGAAGCGGTAGTTACTCGGCACTGAGGGAGAGGTGACAGTATATACTGCCAATATGTTACTGACGACGGAAAATCTTGAAAGCTTAACTCAGAACATAGGTGAGACATGAACATTTAGGAAGGGGTACTTACAGATAGTAAGCCTGTCCGTCTTTGAAGATCGCCCTGGAGACGACGGGGAGGTGACGCCCAGAAAACATGTGCTTTATCTTGGACGTAGTCGACTCGTCCTTAGAGGGTCGGTATGAGGACTGCATCAAGCGCCAAGAGATGGCTAGAAACACGCAAGTATCGTTGACGGCTATTGTAATTGGCGAGGCCGCAACGTAGGGTTGGATGGGCACACCGATACAGTAGTTCGTCGGGCCCATTGTATTCGAGCCACCAGCAAATGCAACTGTCAGTGTTGCGGCCATGACCGCCACCCAGAGGAAAAGGAAGAAGGCAACGACATATTTGTTACGGTTAAATACGGCGCGTAAACGCAAGTAGAAAAGAAGAGTGGTGGAGGAAAATGCCAAGTGGTATGTTACACAGGCGGCGACTTGGAAGCCTTTACACGTCTCTAAGCCAAGAGGCGCCGCTATTAGATTTTGATAGTCAGTAGAGCATACCTATTTGAGAAGCGATAGATTATACTTCGAAAGATGCAATTGACAGTCAGTGAGGCAAAGACTGCCAACCTTTTTGTAACTTTTTGTCAAAGGACGCGATGGTGTTGAATGATGGTTCACTTGCCTCGAAAAGAAGTACACCAATGTAGGAAATCCGATCTGATGATGAAATAAAAGCCGATAGTCGTGATGGATGTTCGAGACCACGTCCAAGAAGAAGGCCTGGGGTCCAGGGAGTTAAACGGAGTCTGAAGGGGGAAAAAGGACGTACCCCTGCAGAACCAAGGATTACATACGCTGCAACGCGATATTGAGCGGCCGCTGCAGGCTTCAGGTAAGCCAAAGGCGTCAAAGGGTTGACTATTGATTGGAAAGTGTCCGCCATTGCAACCCTTGCGCTGGGAT